>JAJOOO010013110.1:0-27826 GCA_029582685.1 Solanum piurae
AGACATTTTCCCAATAACTTCCCCTGTATTTACTTCCTTATCAAAGAAACTAACATCTTGTCGCAGAGTACTTCTTAAATACAATACCCTTAGACGTGCTGCTTGTCGCTCTGCAGTAAGCGTCCAACACGACACCTCTACCAAACAAATAACACAAAAATGTTAGCAACTTAGAAAACAATTAGCACAAACAAAATGTAGTTAGTTAGCACTTACGAAGCAATGCTGCTACACCTGAAGCCATGGCCAAATAAACCATTTTTAATGATACCTGAAAAACAACATAGCTTAACAAGTGTCATGATTGTTCATAATATGCACATATGAAGGATTTAGCAACTTTTGTTGCTAAACAGCAATGTATATGCTAGCGAATAACGATAGATTGACCACATCAGGTTTCTTCTTTGGGATGTTTCATCAAACACCTTCTCTACATTATTTCCTCACACTTTCATCTTCCTTGATTCTCATTAGCTAGTTTCATCCAACACATTATCTACATACTTAAGGTATTACTAGAGTCACAGGGTGTTTCAGAAACAACCTCTCTACCTCCGAGAGGTAGGAGCAAGAACTAGGGGGTGTCAAATGTGGCAGAGCTAAGATTTTCACCAACGAGTTCAAAATCTGAACAAGCAAACACATGAACTAATCGAAAGGGATTCAACACAGGGGCGGACCCACGTAGTCTTCAGGGGGTTCACCCGAACCCCTCGGCAAAAAATTACACTGTATATATAAAGTAAATTTTCTGTATTTCTATAGATATATATTTTGAACCCCCTCAATACATTGTCTACATAGTTAAGGTATTACTAGAGTCACGGGCAGTGGCGGAGCCAGAAATTTTGTCAAGAGTGTTCAACCTTTAAAGAGTCGATTTTTTTTTTAGCGGAATGGGTACACAAAACGAGTAGGTGCACACAAATTAAAATTTCTGTGCTTTTTTGTTTAAAAGAGATTTGTATTTAAAAATACAACTAGTGGGGATCGAACCCCAGACATCCATGAGGTAAATGAGTGTTCCTACCGCTAGATTATCTACCTTTGATGTGTGAAAATTGTTCAATTTATAATATATCTAGATATTAGACTATATTTTACCTATATACCCGATATAAATTTCCGACAAAGGGTGTTCATCTGACCACCCTTACTAGGCTGTAGCGCCGCCCCTGGTCACGGGTGTTTCAGAAACAACATCTCTACCTCCGAGAGGTAGGAGCAAGAACTAGGAGGTGTTAAATGTGGCAGAGCTAGGATTTTCATCAACGAGTTCAAAATTTGAACAAACAAATACATGAACTAGCCGAAAGGGTTTCAACATCTACTATACAGATAAAAAAATATTTTAGCCATGTATGAATAATAATTTTCCATCGAAGAGGGTTCGAATGACCACTGACCACAAAGTGGCTCCGCAGGGTATACACTCAACCTTCCACATATATCTCATTTTGTGAGATTTTATTGAGTATGTTATTGTTGTAGATAGTTGAAGTATGTTTCAATAAACATTCGACAATACTTTGCATTAGAAAACTCACACCTCATAGTTCACGTATAAAATTTATAAAAATCGAATATTTTAGGTGTATTTTTTATCCTTCGCTCTTAATCTTTTTATTTGACCCTCTCAATTATACTATTGATCTTATATGTTACTTCATTTAATTATATTCTCAGCATGCTCTCTCATATACAAGATTTAATCTCCTTTCCACGAGGCTTGTTTTGATTATAATGTGGTGTATGACTATCTCATCTAGTTATTTTTTAAAAAAAAATATTTTATTTACTTAATTACATTTTCAACACGGCCTATTACATTCAAACGTGATCGTCTTCAATTTTGTACATCAAATTGTGTACGTAAAGAAGAGTTCGTCCATCTTCGAAAAGATAAAGTTGCGTAAAACCTTTAATATAGAGGCTTCAATCATCGATACGATCTGGGGAAAGGAGAATTTACATTTTCTTTTAAAAAAGGAGATTCATTTCAAAGAGATTAAGATAGCTTAGCTGAACTAAAAATCTTTATGTGATTCAAAAGTGAAGGGGGAAACCGTATAAAAGGAATCGATCCTCTCATCAGACTCATGACTTAAAGATTACAGGTTCGAATCATGTCACTATCCCAGCCTAATCATTAAAACATTGTCACAGGGATAGAAAGCCAGTAATAAGAGAAATGCATAGAACTAAGTGTTTCAAATATATGACATTTAAAATGACTATAATACTTAAATATACAAACGCAAAGCACAAACAATTTTACTAAAAATTTGTTACAAATAAATTACCTTGGAAACTTCTTGAAGCACCCCTGAAGTTTGGTTTTGTCCAAATGAGTCCACCAAATCTCCAAACAAAACAGGCAAAACAATCAGAGAGAGTCCATTACCAAAAGAACCTATTGATCCCAAAAACATCAATATTATCAGCAAATGAAAAGAGTTTGTAAAATGCAATAGTATTAGTATAAATATTTCTCTCTTTCTTAATTTCATTTACCTTTTGTGACATATTTTTCACTAAATATTGAAGAGGACCCTTCAAAACTATTGTTGTTATTAGTCATTTTTTGGTCCTCTAAGAAATTAATTGTTGAGCTAATAATATGATTAAACAAATTATGTGTGTTAGTTCCAATGGGTAATTATAGGTATTTATAAGTTCAAATAAGGTATGAACCGTGAAATAGAGTTTTTCTATACCCTAAACTAACATCTAAGGCCAAAATTATGAACGTTCGAAGTTTCTCTTATTTACAACTACACTAGTCTTTGGTAAAATGGTCATAGCTTTACTTTAAACATTAAATGATACAAAAGTGGTGGAATTTGAAAGAAAATTCATTGAACTAGAATTTTTTATGTCAGGGCTCACCTAATTAATTACGTACTAAAAGATATGGTAGTATACATTGTTTGCCTTCAAGAGAGGCACACATTCATTACATGTATTTTTTTGGCCAAATTTTTTTGTGGGTATTTGTGATGATTTAAAAATTATGTGTGTTAGTTTCAATGGGTAATTCTAGGTATTTATAAGTCCAAATTAGGTATGGACCGTAAATAGATTTTTTTTATACCCGAAACTAACATCTAAAGCCAAAATTATGAATGTTCGAAGTTTTTCTTATTTACAACTACACTAGTTTATGGTAAAATGGTCATAATGTTTTACTTTAAACATTAAATGATACAAAATTGGTGGTATTATAAAAAATAACTCATTGACCTACAATTTTCATATGTCATGGATCACCTAATTCACTACGTACTAAAAGATATGGTAGTATACATTGTTTGCCTTTAAGAGAGGCACATATTGATTGCATGTAGTTTTTTGACCATTTTTTTTGTGGGTGTTTGTGATGATTTAATAATTATGTGTGTTAGTTCGAATGGGTAATTATAAGTATTTATAATTTCAAATGAGATGTTGATCGTGAAATAGAGTTTTTCTATATCCGAAACTAACATCTAAAGCAAAAATTATGAACGTTCGAAGTTTCTCTAATTTACAACTACACCAGTCTCTGGTAAAGTTGTCATAATGCTTTACTTTAAACATTAAATAATACAAAATTTATGGCATTTGAAAGAAAACTCATTGACCTACAATTTTCATATGTCATGGCTAACCTAATTCATTACGTACTAAAAGATATGGTAGTATACATTGTTTGCCTTCAAGAGAGGCACACATTGATTTCATGTAGTTTTTTTACCATAATTTTTTGTAGGTGTTTGTGATGATTTAATAAATTATGTGTGTTACTTTCAATGGGTAATTATAGGTATTTATAGGTTCAAATGAGGTATGGACAGTGAAATAGAGTTTTTCTATACCCAAAACTAACATCTAAAGCTAAAATTATGAACATTCGAAGTTTCTCTTATTTACAACTACACTAGTCTCTGGTAAAATGGTCATAATGTTTTACTTTAAACATTAAATGATACAAAAGTGGTGGAATTTGAAAGAAAACTCATTGACCTACAATTTTCATACGTCATGGCTCACCTAATTCATTACGTACTAAAAGATATGGTAGTATACATTATTTGCCTTCAAGAGAGGCACACGTTCTTTGCATATACTTTTTTGACCAAATTTTTTTGTGGGTGTTAATGATGATTAAAAAAATATGTGTGTTAGTTCCAATGGGTAATTACAGGTATTTATAAGTTCAAATGAGGTATGAACCATGAAATAGAGTTTTTCTATACCCTAAACTAACATCTAAGGCCAAAATTATGAACATTCGAAGTTTCTCTTATTTACAACTACACTAGTCTTTGGTAAAATGGTCATAAATCTTTATTTTAAACATTAAATGATACAAAATTGGTGGCATTTGAAAGAAAACTCATTGACCTAGAATTTTCATATGTCATGGCTCACCTAATTCATTACGTACAAAAAGATATGGTGGTATACATTGTTTGCCTTCAAGAGAGGCACACATTCATTGCATGTAGTTTTTTGGCCAAATTTTTTTGTGAGTGTTTGTGATGATTTAACAAATTATGTGTGTTAGTTCCATTGGGTAATTATAAGTATTTATAAGTTCAAATTAGGTATGGACCGTAAATAAATTTTTTCAATACCCGAAACTAACATCTAAAGCCAAAATTATGGACGTTCGAAATTTCTCTTATTTACTACTACACTAGTTTATGGTAAAATGGTCATAATGTTTTACTTTAAACATTAAATGATACAAAATTGGTGGCATTCTAAAGAAAACTCATTGACCTACAATTTTCATATGTCATGGATCACCTAATTCATTACATACTAAAAGATATGGTAGTATATATTGTTTGCCTCAAGAGAGGCACACATTGATTACATGTAGTTTTTTGACCAATATTTTTTGTGGGTGTTTGTGATGATTTAATAAATTATGTGTGTTAGTTCGAATGGGTAATTATAGGTATTTATAAGTTCAAATGAAGTATGGATCATGAAATAGAGTTTTTCTACACCCAAAAATAACATCTAAAGCCAAAATTATGAACGTTCGTAGTTTCTGTTATTTATAACTACACTAGTCTCTGGTAAATGGTTATAATTCTTTACTTTAAACATTAAATAATACAAAATTTGTGGAATTTGAAAGAAAACTCATTGACCTACAATTTTAATATGTCATAGCTCACTTAATTCATTACGTACTAAAAGATATGGTACTATACATTGTTTGCTTTCTAGAGAGGCATACATTGATTGCATGTAGTTTTTTTACCATAATTTTTTGTAGGTGTTTGTGATGATTTAATAAATTATGTGTGTTAGTTTGAATGAGTAATTATAGGTATTTATAGGTTCAAATGAGGTATGGATCGTGAAATAGAGTTTTTCTATACCCGAAACTAACATCTAGAGCAAAAATTATGAACGTTCGAAGTTTCTCTTATTTACAACTACACTAGTTTCTGGTAAAATGGTCATAATGCTTTACTTTAAACATTAAATGATACAAAATTTGTGGCATTTGAAAGAAAACCTATTGACCTACAATTTTAATATGTCAATGCTCACCTAATTCATTACGTACTAAAAGATATGGTTGTATACATTGTTTGCCTTCAAGAGAGGCACACATTGATTGCATGTTGTTTTTTGACCAAAATTTTTTGTGGGTGTTTGTGATGATTTAATAAATTATGTGTGTTAGTTTGAATGGGTAATTATAGAGATTTATAAGTTCAAATGAGGTATGGACCGTGAAATAGAGTTTTTCTATACCCGAAACTAACATCTAAAGCCAAAATTATGAACGTTCGAAGTTTCTCTTATTTACAACTACACTAGTCTCTGGTAAAATGATCATAATGCTTTACTTCAAACATTAAATGATACAAAATTGGTGGTATTTAAAAGAAAACTCATTGACCTAGAATTTTCATATGTCATGGCTCACCTAATTCATTACGTACTAAAAGATATGGTAGTATACATTGTTTACCTTCAAGAGAGGTACACATTCATTGCATGTAGTTTTTTGACCAAAATTTTTTGTGGGTGTTTGTGATGATTTAATAAATTATGTGTGTTAGTTTGAATGGGTAGTTGTAGGTATTTATAAGTTCAAATGAGTTATGGACTGTTGAATAGAGTTTTTCTATACCCGAAACTAACATCTAAAGCCAAAATTATGAACGTTTGAAGTTTCTCATAGTTACAACTACACTAGTCTTTGGTAAAATGATCATAATGCTTTACTTTAAACATTAAATGATACAAAATTTGTGGTATTTGAAAGAAAACTCATTGACCTATAATTTTCATATGTCATGGCTCACCTAATTCATTACGTACTAAAAGATGTGGTAGTATATATTATTTGCCTTCAAGAGAGGCACACATTGATTGCATGTAGTTTTTTGACCAAATTTTTTTGTGGGTGTTTGTGATGATTTAATAAAGGAAAAATTACAGAAATCCCACCTTTTAGTTTACTTATTACCATTATCCCCTATAAGTTTTATAAATTTCCAAAATCCCTCATTTTCGCGCATCAGATTAGTGTATCTCGCGCATCAGATTATGGTATCAACGCTTATATTATTTTATCTCGCACACTTATATTATTGTATCTCGCGCATTAGATTAGTGTATCATGTATAAAATGTACATCAGATTAGTGTATCATGTATAAAATGTACATCAGATTAATATATCATGTATAAAATGTAATGTATCTTACTTAACAATTAATGTATCTCGCGCATCAGATTAATGTATCAGTGCTTATATTATTGTATCCGTTTTGAGGGATTTCTGTAATTATAAACTTTTAAGGGATAAATTGTAATTTTGCCTTAAAAGTATGTGATTTCTGTAATTTGCCCTTTAATAAATTATGTGTGTTAGTTCGAATGGGTAATTATAGGTATTTATAAGTTCAAATGAGGTATGGACTGTGAAATAGAGTTTTTCTATACTTGAAACTAACATCTAAAGCCAGTTTATGAACGTTCGGAGTTTCTCTTACTTACAACTACACTAGTCTCTGAATTTTGCCAATTTCCGTGTGCTATAGACCATGGATTTTTTGTGATCCGCAATTTCCGAAACAAAATTGCCAAAAATTTTCTTAGCCGTCCGTTAAGACCTTAGCAATGGACCCAGTTCATTCTGAGGGCCAAACGGGAGCATTTTCAAGTTCAAACAAGCTCCAAAGTAGGTAAACCCAAATTTTGTCAATTTTCGTGTGCTAGTACATGGATTTTTTGTGATCCGAAATCCCAAAGTAAAATGGTCGAAATTTTTCATGGATATCCATTAAGACCTTATCAATGGACCCAGTTCACCCCGAAGGGCAAACGGGCGCATTTTCAAGTTCAAACGAGCCCCAAAGCAGGTAAACCCAGATTTTACCTATTTTCGTGTGCATACTCCATGGATTTTTTGTGATCCTAAATTCCCGAAACAATATGGCCGATATTTTTCATGTACATTCGTTAAGACCTTAGCAATGGACCAGTTCATCTCGAGGGGAGAACGAGTGCATTTTCAAGTTCAAACGAGTCCTAAAGCAGGTAAACCCAGATTTTACCGATTTTCGTGTGCTATGTTCATGGATTTTTTGTGATCCGGAATTCCCAAAAGAAAATGGCCGAAATTTTTCGTGGACGTCTGTTACGACCTTAGCAATGGATCTAGTTCGTCCCGAGGGGAAAAAGGGCGCATTTTTAAGTTCAAAGGAATCCCAAAGCAGGTAATCCCAACTTTTGCCGATTTTCGTATGCTATAGTCCATGAATTTTTTGTGATCCAGAATTCTAGAAGCAAAATGGCCTCAATTTTTCATCGACATCCACAATCTCATCCTCTTCATCAAACACAATGTCCCATAACCTGAGACTTGTCATTGTAGATGATTTCAAAATCATCTGATAGAACTTGGACCAATTTATGGTGAAATTACTAGCATCAACGGTTTCAAGATTATCAACAGACTCACCAACATCAAGATGTATAATACTAACATCATCAATCTTGAAATACTTCAAAGTTCCTTTACCGACGAGCTCAAAATGCTCAAGCGCAGTGTCTTTTAAGTGCAGATTCTCAAGGCTGTCAGCCTCCAATATAAACTTGTCCAAACTTATCGCTTCAATGTAGATACTCTTTAGTGTAGTGCTGTTCAGTTCAACAGTTACCTGTGCATCTGACATTGCAATCTCGGGATTCACAAGGGCTAAAATTTCAATCTTTGGACATGATGTCAGTAACAAATTAAGATCCAATGCTGAAATACTAACGTAACTTAACGAAAGCGATTTTAAACAGAGGAACCTCTGATAATTTGGTTCAACCCTTGATACAGAATTATGAGCAAGCACCAACATTTCCAACTTTTGTCGCCCGCATATATCAAGAATGTTGATATTTGGATTAGTACGGACATTGTAAAACAACCATTGCAACGATTCTCTTGTATACATGAGCCAAGCAACTACAGTGGAAGCTGAAAACTCATCAACATCATCCATCAATATCGATAAACCTTGTAAATGTGTTGTCTGAAACAATGTCTGAGTAATCAGTATCTCTAGCCTACTAGTACTTAGGTCTCGATAGAGTGGCCAATCATGAGAATTGAATGAAAGAGTATGGAGGTGTTTCTGACAAGCCTCCCGCCACTTTCTACACGTTGCAGATGCTACAATCACATCCCTCGCTGCTCCGAGGTGAGAGAGGATATTCCCAACGACCTCAATGGGAAGGTAATCCATATCACTAAAACAAGTAAACAACAATCAGAAATTTGAACCTCAAGAGTTTGCAACCTTTCAAGCCATAACTATTACCCTAGTAATTCCACAATGAGACATCACCAAATTAATCAAGATTTGATTTTTCTTCAATCATTGCGTAAATTTTAACTTTTAACCTTCAAATATGACACGAACTAAACTAAAATGACATGCATTCACCAATACACAGACATAGACAAAGAAGCAACCGGACCCAGGGGTTCATCCGAATCCCCTTCAGTGGAAAGTACATTGTTTATACATTATTAAAATTACTTTTTATGCATATATAGTAAATGTTGAACCCCATTCGGCTTCTTCCTGAGTTTTCTTCTTCATATTTTGAACCACTTACTGAAAATTCTAACCCCGCCAATGCATTCTCTCAAGCCCGTATTTGTATTAAAAATATTATTTAGGAACGTTTGGCCATGAATTTTTTTCTTTTTTCCTGAGTTCCAACTCCGGAAAACACATTTGACCATAACATTTTTCCGGAAGTTAAAAAACACCAAAAAACTATTTCCACTCCAAATTAGTCACAAATAAATTAAACAACTCCAATTCGCATTCATAACCAAACACAACTCCAATTTTCAAATTTCATTTTTCGCTTTGGAAACAAAAACTACTTTTCTTCAAATGCTCACAATCTTCATAGCCAAACGCCTCCTTAATGTGTATAAACAATTTATCCAGAAAACCCAGTAAGCAAAAAAGGATTATACTACAGAACTCATATAAAAAAAATCCTCGCTTCGACACTGGCATCAAATGGGTACCTCTAGAACACAACAAATTCACAATTTCTTGAAAAAAATTTGCAAAATTTGTAACAGAACTCATAAACTAAAAAAAAAATCCTACCTTCGACACTGGCATCAAATGGGTACCTCTAGAACACAAATAATTCACAATTTCTTGAAATGTTTTTTGCAAAATTTGTAGCAGAAAACAACACCAACCCATGATCTATAACACTTATCTGATTACAAAGATCAAGATTTTAAGGTTTTTTATACATACCCAATTGAGAGAACTGCCAAAAGGAATGAATGATTGATGCCATTCCACAAAATCACCAAAAAATGAGAAGCAAAAATTTTCAGGTAGAATTATGGGGAGTGATAAATTGGTTGAAGGTTCACAGATGAAGAGTAAATCAAGGAAATTTTACAATTGGGAATTAGAGATCCAACAACTATGAGAGGGAGAAAATAAAAAATAATATTTTTTGTTGAAAATTAATAAATATAAAATATATTTAATGTAATACTATATTAACAAAATATTATAAAAAAATATGGTGGTATGTGACGGTGATAGTTGATAGTGACGACAAATGATAGTGATAATTAATGGTGGTGATGAACGTGATAATTGTTGCAATATGTTGTGGTAACTGATGATGGTGATTTTCAATAATGATTGTACGGTGATTAGAAGTGATGTTGATGGATTACAGTGATTGGAAGTGATGACGGTTTTTGTTAAGAAGGGTTGTTGTGTGTGGTAGTTGATAATGGTGGTAGGGGTGTTTTGGGTCTATTATTGGTCAAAATCAAATTAATTTAGTCAGTTTCTAAATTATTAAAATCAAACAAAACCAAATAGAATATACGTTTATTGTTTTGGTTGTTATCGATTTCATTTCAATTTAATTTGACTATTCGGTTATTAATCATACATGATAATTTTAAAAAATCATTCAAAACGAAAAAAGAAGAAGAAAACAACAATTCATTCAAAATGAAAAATAGTTGGAAGGACTAGCATTACAAAACTTTCTATCACTAAATTTACTGTGAATAAAGCGCCAAAATTTACTACTTTTGGCTTAGAAAAGAAAGAGCAGTTGCATTTCTAGTTCCACCAAAAATTTCTAAATACACATATACACGAAACCAATAAGATAAATGATCTAATTCTTCAACTTAATTAAATAAGGTTCAAGTTTTCCTCATTATTAATTAAGTAAATAATAAGGTTAAAATATCTAGTTTCAAACCAAATAAATAAATTAATTAGACAGGAAAAAGTTTTAACAAGTCATTGTATAAAATAGGCAAGTGGTAACCAAGTTATAATAATACGTTAGTTTAAGTTTACCTTGATTAATTCATATGTTTTTGTTCGAAATGAAATTCATTAACTCATAAAAATGTGACATATTGTAAAAATAAGTTGAAATAAACGAGTGTTTTACAAATACAACTTGAACAATTATAACATACTCTCAAAATAAACAAACACACATTATGGCTTGGTCATTAGAGTTAAGTGACCGTGTAAAAAGAGTTTCACTGACAGTGGACACAACTTAATCTCTTTATCTTATTCCAGTGACTGGACAACGGGAGAAGCAAACTCTAGAAGCTCTTTGTTATTCTGAAATAGTAACATATCAGCCTCAGTCAATGTGATTAGTACATTTATTGTTCATACTCAAGTAGAGAGAATCAATTTTGGGGAATTTCTTATTGTATTTCATAAAGTGTATTACAAAAGATGAAGTATGCCACTATATATATACATGTGGAATCTACTGCCTGACACCTAACTAACTTGTGTAACTAACTACTTGCATTGCTAACTAATTGATCAACAAATTAACTAACTAATTGAATATACATAATTATGCCTCTAAATCTGCATTACACTATTATCTCCAATACCCTCCCTCAAGCTGGACGTACTGAAAATGTTCAGTACTCCAAGCTTGGCCAAGAGAAAATCATGCTATGATCGACCAAGTGCTTTAGTAAGCAAATATGCCTGCTGGTCTTTAGTGTTTATATATATGGTCTTAATGAGTCCTTGCTGAATCCTTTCGCGAATAAAATGGCAATCGATTTCGATATGCTTGGTTCTCTCATGGAAAACAGGATTTGCAGCAATTTGTATTGCAGCCTTGCTATCACAATGTATTGATGTAGGAGTATGCAGGGCCACCTCAAGATCCTTAAACAGACTTGCCACCCATACGACCTCTGCTGTGAGTGTAGCCAAACTCCTGTACTCTGCCTCTGCAGAGCTCCTGGATACAGTATTCTGTTTCTTGGATTTCCAAGATATCAATGAATCACCAAATTTCAACAAATATCCACTAACTGATTTCCTGGTGTTGAGACAAGCAGCCCAGTCTGCATCACAGAATCCAGTTAATCTGAATTCCCTATGAGAACTCATGAGCAAGCCCAACCCTGGATTAACTTTAATGTACATGATCACTCTCATAGCTGCATTCCAATGTGAGAGTTTAGGTTGTTGCATGTATTGAGTTAAAGTCTGAACAATGAAGGCAATGTCAGGTCTTGTATTAGTCAAGTAGAGTAATTTCCCAACTAATCTTTGATAGCTACTAACATCTAATGGTGTTGACACTGGTTGTGCACCTGCAAGCCCAGCTTCAGAAATCAACTCTAATGTATATTTCCTCTGGCTCATTACAATACCAGATGACGACCTACAAAACTCTATGCCCAGAAAATATCTCAGTTCACCCAAGTCCTTTATTTTGAAGTGATTGTGTAGCACATGTTTTGTATCCTGAACCAGTACATGATCACTTCTTGTGATTAACAAATCATCTACATAAACTAAAACAATAACCTGTGCAACAGTACTCTTCTTGGTGAACAAAGAATAGTCTAAATGGCTTTGAGTGTATCCTGATTGGCAAAGTGCTTCAGTAAGCTTAACATTCCATTGCCTAGATGCTTGTTTAAGCCCATACAATGACTTTACAAGCTTACACACAAGATGCTTATCTGTACCAACAAACCCCTTAGGTAGTTCCATGTATACTTCTTCAAATAGATTACCTTGTAAAAAATCATTGAACACATCCATTTGGAATATCTTCCAGTTTTCAACTGCAGCTAAGGCAATAATTGATCTCACAGTGACCATTTTAACTACAGGAGCAAAAGTTTCTTGATAGTCAATGCCTTTTGTCTGGCTATATCCCTTAGCCACAAGCCTTGCATTGAATCTATCAATAGTACCATCTTCCTTGTACTTGATTTTGAACACCTATTTACATCATATTGCTGACTTCATAGCAGGCAACTTTACTATCTCCCAAGTACCATTTTCTTCCAATGCCTTAATCTCTTGCTGCATAGCCATTACCCATCTAGGATCCTTAACAACTTCCTCATAGCATCTAGGTTCCACTTCTGCAGAAAACTTCCCAAGAAATGCTTGATATTTTGGAGATAAGTGCTGGTAAGATATGTAATTGGCTATGGAATAAGGATGATCAGAATCAATTGCATTAGTCACAAAATCCTTTAGCCAAACATGAGGCTTTGAGGATCTGGTAGAATGCCTTGTCCTTTGCTCAACAACCATTTCATTAGGAATAGCTGGATTTGGAATAATTGCATCAATAACATCATCTCCATTTACTACATCAGCACCACCTTATGCCTCATCCTCCTCTAAATCTGCATTAGCATTATCAACATGTGCATTGTCATTTATCTCCAAGTGAGGAACCACTTCTGCCAACTGTCTTTCCTCATCAAGAATCAGAGCATTGTCAGGAAATATTGGTAGATGATACTTCTCCTTTTGTGCAGCAAAAGGGAATATACCTTCTTTGAAAATAACATCTCTGCTGACTAATAATCTTTTTGCAGTCAAACTATAAACAATGTAGCCTTTTTGAGTAGCTGAATAGCCCAACAACACACATGGCTCAGCTCTGGGTGAAAATTTATCATCTCTAATTGCCTTGGTGACATAACATAAACAGCCAATGGTTCTTATATGAGTTAAACTAGGTTTATGACCATGAAAAATAACATATGGTGATTGACCATTCAATGTTGCAGTTGGCATTCTATTTATCAAATAGACAACAGATAATACAGACTCTCCCCAAAATCTAATTGGTATATATCCTATAAATCTAAGAGCCCTGGCCACCTCTAATATGTGTCAATGTTTTCTCTCAACCACCCAATTCTGTTGAGGGGTATGAGGGCAACTGCTTTCATGAATTATCCCCAAAGATTCAAACAATGTTCTACAATCCCTGTTGAAGAATTCAGTCCCATTGTCTAATCTAATCTTCTTGACAGACTTACTGAACTGGTTATGAACTAAAGTAAGAAAACACTTCAGTGTAACAAAACCATCACTTTACAATTTCATCAAAAATACCCAAGTCATTCTTGAGTGATCATCAACAACAGTTAGGAAATACCTAAAACCAGCATGAGTAGGAGTTCTATATGGGCCCCAAACATCTATATGAAGTAAATAAAAAACAACATATGATCTAGACAAGCTTGAAGGAAAAGGCAGTCTAGTTTGTCTAGCTAATGGACAAATCAGACATTTATTACAAGCTTCTTCATCTGTGAATTTTTTAAGTAAAGAAAAATGCTTCAACACTCTCACTGGAGGATGACCAATTCTGTTATGCCAGACAATACCCTCTGAGTTATCTGTTTGTGCCATTAAACCTTGCTCCACATGCCTGACCTTTTCTGAAAGATGGCTGGAAAAGTAATAAAGGCCTCCCCTCTTTTTACCAGTCTCCTTCACCCTCCCATTGAAGAGGTCCTGAAAAACACAGTGCTTAGAAAAAAAAGTTACAGAACAATTTAGTTGTCTGGTTAATTGAGATACCGAAAGTAGGTCAAACTTAAACTCAGGGACAACCAATACATTATTCAAAACATCACCAGTTGGTAGCCTGCAATTACCAGTATGAGCAACTAAGGTAGATTGGCCATTTGGGAGGTGTACTTTCTTATCTGCACATACACTAGAGTTTGATATCTCATCTAAAATTCTAACATTATGAGTCATGTGACAAGTTGCACCGGAATCCACTATCCATTCTATACTAGCATCTGGCAAGTTAGTACTATTTGTTGCTGAAAAAGCAGTAGTAGGAATACCTGCAATATGAGCACTTGCAGTACTTGCCATAACAATGTTTTCCACATGCTGCTCCTTATCAATGTTGTCAATATTTCCTCCAGAAGTACTGGTTGATGAATTGTTAACTGAACCTTGTCCTAGATATGCTGAACTATGATTCATGAATCCAAATTCATCTCTAGGATCCCTGTCAGTGTAAGCATGTTAGTTATATCTCTCCCAGCATTCCCTGTGCCTGTTGATCTCCCTAGTCCAACCTTTTTTTTGAATTTCCAATCAGATGGATATCCTATGAGTTTAAAACATATGTCCTTAGTGTGTCCATGTAACTTGCAATAGTCACAAAAGAGATTCCAATTTTTCTTCTGCCTGGGATTATAATAGCCACCATTACTTCCAGATCCATTATTTGTATATCCACTTCTCCCAGTGTTCATATCCATTGACTCATTCGAATAATGAATACGTCTTCCTCTATCAGCATACAATGCCATGGATTCATTTGAATGATGAGTACCTCGTCCTCTGCCAGCATACAAATCCATTGATTTATTTAGATCACCACTAATCCTAGATCCAGCTGTTACTCGTTGACTTTTATCAGCTACTATCATAGCATAAGCCTTGCTCACACTAGGCATGGGATTCATCATCAAAATCTAACTACGAGCATGACTGTACACCTCACTTAGTCCCATTAAAAAATAAAACAATCGTAGAAACTGTAAATGATCAACCTATGTTCTAGATTTATCGCAGTTACAGGCAGGTGGAGGGACCAGTGCATCAAATTCATCCCATAAGAGGCATAATTTGGTGAAATACCCTGAAACTGTCAAATTACCTTGATTAAGTGTGCAAATCTCACGATGGAGTTGGTAGCTTCTAGATCCATCGACTTTGTTGAATCGTTCATTCAGATCTGCCCAAACCATAGTTGCATCTGATGCATACACAATTCCACTTAATAGCTCCTTGGATACGTTGTTCATGATCCATGCTAACACGAATGCATTGCATTTCTCCCATTGCTCTTCCAATTCTGGACTATAATCTATTTTTCGACATGTTCCTAGAACAAAACCAAGCTTACTTTTGGCCCTAAGATTGATCATCAAGGATCTGCTCCATAGTGAGTAGTTCTCAGTTCCTGTGAGTTGATTTGAGGTCAATACACTACCCGGAGTATCAGATGGATGAAGATACAAGGGATGATTTTGATTTTTCTCAATTCCATCAATAGTATCAGCTGAAATCCTAGCTGCACTTCCTTCAGATGTTGTTTCTGCCATTTGCTTCAACCTGTGATAATGGCAGAAGCTCTGAAAAAATAAACTCAAGATCGAATAGCTGTGAATCTGAAGCTCAGACACACTGCTCTGATACCATGTTCATACTCAGGTAGAGATAATCAATTTTGGGGAATTTCTGATTGTATTTCATAAAGTGTATTACAAAAGATGAAGTATGCCACTATATATATACATGTGAAATCTACTGCCTGACACCTAACTAACTTGTGTAACTAACTACTTGCATTGCTAACTAACTGATCAACAAATTAACTAACTAATTGAATATACATAATTATGCCTCTAAATCTACATTACACTATTATCTCCAATATTTATCCCTTCTCCACTTGGATCATCCATGAAAATAAAATGATTTTTCATTGGTTGTTTCACTTGTGTCACTCTTATGAGGCTACCCCATCCAAAATCAATTTTATGTGACCCAAAAGTGCACAAACTTGTACAAAAATACATGTCAAATGCATCCTGCTTCATTATGATTACAATCTCTTTAATTTTTTTGATTCCATGTGAGGCTAGTTGATCTATATTCATATCTTTCAACTCATATCGAAGTTGTTGTTTAGCCTTTTGTAGTTGTCCAACAAAGTTTGGTAATGATATCTTATCTTCTGTCATTGCTATTGTGCTAAAGAGACAATTAGCATTTCCCACTATGTTGAGTGGAATAGGCGGGGTAAATTCATTACATGGAACAACATAGTTGGTTTGAACACGCCTAATTTTTCCATTAGCACATCAATCCCACACTTATGAAGAAGTGATGTGGCAACTTCAATGCGAGATGGATTTTGTATTTGTGAATTTGTTGAAACAATATCCTTGAGTTTGAACAAGCTCGATGATGAGAAATTGTACATTCTTGACACACATAGTTGTGGTCCAGGCACAACATTAGGCATAGGTGGAGGATTATCTATTGGTGGGAAGAACGAAGCTACATCAAACTGAGGAGATGGTTGGAAATTCAATTCATGATCTGTAGCCATAGAAATCCAATCACTAAGGAACTTACACGCGCTATACCCATCAGCAATCTTGTGGGATACACATATACTAACTGCCACTCCACCACAATCAAAATGGCTCAATTGAACCACTACAAGGCTACTTATTTATCTTTTATAAAGAATTACTCCAAGGCAAATTTTGTGGGAATACTATCTCAATAGCATCATTATAGGGATTGGCAAGTATTTCAGACATTTGACAATTGACTTGGACATTAAAATACGCAGCACCTATATCATTGCAATCAACATACTTATTATCCATGATTCGTCCTGTGAAGGGATAATAAAAGAATAATATTTTTGAAAGAGAATTTTCAAGAATATGTGATATTTGAGTTATGGTATAATTTTTAGGTTTAGAGTACAAGGCAGCAATTGGTAAATATTTAGGATTAGCTGTTTGATCTCTAAAAGAGAGATTGTAATGTCTATGTGAAAAAGGAATGGAGGGAGAAGGCTTAATGATTTTTCTTGAAAGAATTATTGATGAGGCCATTTTTAGCTCTATGTTTTAATTTGAATTTCACTTAATAGGTGCACATTCATATTTATATAGTCTAAGTAAAATACCATTTCAATTTATGTGGTTTGATTCAGGTTACAAGAATCAAATCAACTAATATTTAAATAATGATTTTTATTTTTATATTTAAAATAAAACTCATATCATAGAGATTCTATAAATCATAATGGTCAATAACTCAAAAGATTTAGAAAAGTTTGTGATTCAAAAAATAATTATTATTAGACTATTCAACTAATAATAAGGATATATGAGTCTGAAAAGAATATATGAAAATTTCAGTTTAAGTCTGATAAGGAATGTATATGGATCTCGTGAGTTCTCCAAAGTTTTTTGGTTAAAAATTGCAACGTATATATAAAAAATATATTTTTAATTTTATGTAGATATATAAATTTTGAATCCCTAAACACAAGACTAGAGGTTGACAATGGTTTAGGTGGTTCAAATTCACTTTGAGATTCCAAACTCAAATCCCAAGCACTGCATTTAATTTTTTGAACCCCCTTTCATTACAACCCCAATTTTGAATCATGATAGTTGTAACATCTCGCAATTGGAAATAACTAGGAAGAAGCTAATAATTGGAAATAGTAATTTTTGGAAAGAATGAAAATCTGGAAATTTGTTTAAGTTAGGAAAAGTTGAGTTTTGTTCAAATTCAAACGGCCATAACTCCTACCTCAGGATGAGTTAGGTGTGCTAGAAATATCTTGGAATTATCTTTCCAACGCCGCCGATTTTTCGCGATTCCAAGTTCATATGAGTAAGTTATGCCCTTTGGAAGTTGGGCTGTTGGAATAAGGAAAGTCTAATCCGGATTTTGGAAGGGTAATTTAGTCTTTTCCTTACCTAATTATTCTAATTCATTTTTAGGAGATTAATTGGGGTAAAACCAGATTTTGGTCAGTTTAGAAAAGTTAGAGTTCACACTAGGGCTTGGAGAAAAGAGAAAAGAGAAAAGAGGAGAAATGAGAAGAGGAAACAAGACTCATCGACTTCGTCAAGGATAGCTTGTGCATTTCATCGGGGGCGATCCCTAAAAAGGTATGTGAGATCACATAGCATTGGGTTAGTTCACCCACGCGCCCAATCATGTTTTATTTCAGCGAATTGAGTCTTTGAAGATTTAGAAATTGAATTCTTGATGGGTTTGTTGAAGTCCCTTTGAGTTCTTGATTCGTTGAAATTGTTGAGGAGTTGGTTGCTAGACCTAGGAGCGAGTTTGTTTTTTGTAGCTCGATATGTTGTTATGAATTTTGATGCTATTCCTAAGCAACTTAGTGAACCATTCAGTGTCTCTACGCCTGTTGGTGAATCTATTCTAGTAGAGAGAGTCTATCGTGATTGTCCCATTTCCATCAATCACAAGAGTACCATAACTGACTTAATTGAGTTAGACATGGTAGATTTTGATGTCATTCTTGGTATGGATTGGCTTCATGTCTGTTATGACTCAGTTGATTATAGAACTCGAGTAGTCAAGTTTTAATTTCCAAATGAGCCAGTCTTAGAGTGGAGTAATAGTTCAGCAGTGCCTAAGGGTCGTTTCATTTCGTACTTTAAGGCGAGAAAGTTAGTTTCGAAGGGTTGTATCTATCACTTAGTCCGAGTTAATGATTTTAGTATTGAGGTACCTCTCATTCAGTCAGTTCCTATAGTAAAAGAGTTTCTAGAAGTCTTTCCTGATGATCTTCCCGGAGTCCCTCTTGAGAGAGAGATAGACTTCGGTATAGATCTTCTTCCAGATACTCGTCCTATATCTATTCCGCCATACAGAATTGCACCAGCGGAGTTGAAAGAGCAGTTAAAAGATCTTTTAGATAAGGGCTTGTTTTGACCAAGTGTCTCACGTTGGGGCGCTCCGATCTTATTTGTGAGAAAGAAGGATGGTTCCCTTAGGATGTGTATAGATTACCGTCAGTTGAATAAGGTCACCATCAAGAATAAGTATCCTCGATCAAAAATTGACCTCAGATCAGGCTATCATCAGTTAAGAGTAAGGGAATGTGATGTTCCAAAGACAAAGCTTTCAGGACCCGTTATGGCCATTATGAGTTTCTGGTCATGTCCTTTGGTTTGACTAATGCACCAACAGTGTTCATATATCTTATGAATAGAGTCTTCAAACCTTATTCATATATGTTTGTTATCGTCTTCATTGATGACATACTAATCTATTCAAGGAATGAAGAAGATCACGCTAGTCATCTCAGAATAATTCTTCAGACTTTGAAAGATAAGGAGTTATATGCTAAATTCTCTAAGTGTGAATTTTGTCTTGAGTCTATGGTATTCTTAGGCCATATTGTGTTTGGAGAGGGAATTAAAGTTGATACTCAGAAAATTGAGGCAGTGCAGAATTTGCCTAGACCCACATCTCCAACTGATATTAGGAGTTTCTTAGGTTTGGCTGGCTATTATAGAAGGTTTGTAGAAGGGTTCTCGTCTATTTCATCTCCTTTGACCAAGTTGACTCAGAAGACAGAAGACAGTGAAATTTAAATGGTCTGAAGTTTGTGAGAAAAACTTTCAGGAATTGAAGAAGAGGTTGACTACTGCCCCAGTTTTAACCTTACCAGAAGGTACTTAAGATTTTGTGGTGTACTGTGATGCATCTAGAGTTGAGTTGGGTTGTGTCTTAATGCAAAATGGCAAAGTTATAGCTTATGCCTCAAGACAGTTGAAAGTTCATGAGAAGAATTACCCAATCCATGACTTAGAGTATGCTGCTGTAGTATCCACTTTGAAGATATGGCGTCATTATTTGTATGGTGTTCATGTTGATATATTCACTGATCACAAGAGCCTTCAATATGTGTTCACTCAGAAAGAGCTTAATCTCAGACAAAATAGGTGGTTAGAGTTACTCAAGGATTATGACATGTGCACAAACCTCCCTCACAAAGGAAAGCGGGAAAGGGCCTAAATCGAACTTCTTTCTTTGATTTGAAAAGAAGGTGAGAGCCCTAACCCTCTGGTCTGTGGGTAAACCCTTCAAAGATAGAAAGCCAATGTCCTCTTTGAAGAGTTCTTCGGTGAAAGGATCGCTAGCATCCAAGGATGATCTGAGCTGAGGTCTTTATCACCCAGGTAAGGCTAATATTGTTGCTTATGCCTTGAGCAGGTTGTCTATGGGTAGTAACACCCATGTTGAGGAAGAAAAGAGAGAGTTAGCAAAGGATGTGCATAGGCTTACACGCTTAGGAGTTTGACTTATGGATTCCACAGAAGGAGGAATAGTGGTGACGAATGGGGCTGAATCATCACTAGTGTCAGAAGTTAAAGAAAAGCAAGACCAAGATCCCATTTTGCTTGAATTAAAGGAAAATGTTCATAAGCAAAAAGTATTAGATTTTGAACAAGGGGGAGATGGTGTATTGAGATATCAAGGAAGATTGGGTGTACCTATGGTGGATGGACTTGAAGAGAGGATTATGAAGGAAGCTCATAGCTCTAAATATTCCATTCATCCGGGTTCCACAAAGATGTATCGTGACTTAAGAGAAGTTTATTGGTGGAATAGCATGAAGAAAGGCATTGCTGAATTTGTCGCTAAGTGTCCAAATTGCCAACAAGTGAAAGTTGAGCACCAAAGGCCCGGTGGTTTGGCACATAATATAGAACTTCCTGAATGGAAGTGGGAGATGATTAATATGGATTTCATCACAGGTTTTCCAAGGTCTCGCAGACAACATGATTCTATTTGGGTGATTGTCGACAAAATGATAAAATCAGCCCACTTTTTATCGGTAAAGACTACTCATTCGGCAGAAGATTATGCTAAGTTGTATATTCAAGAAGTGGTAAGACTTCATGGGGTTTCGGTATCTATTATTTCAGACAGAGGTGCGTAATTTACTGCACAGTTTTGGAAGTCATTCCAGAAAGGCTTGGGTTCAAAGGTGAACTTGAGTACTGCTTTTCATCCTCAGACAAATGGTCAAGCAGAGCGCACTATTCAGACCTTAGAGGATATGTTGAGGGCTTGTGTGATTGATTTCAAAGGTAATTGTGATGATCACCTACCCCTTATTGAATTTGCCTACAATAATAGTTACCACTTTAACATCCAGATGGCTCCATATGAAGCTCTTTATGGGAGAACATGTAGATCTCCTATTGGATGGTTTGAAGTTGGTGAAGCAGGGTTGATAGGACCAGATTTAGTCCATCAAGCTATGGAGAAGGTGAAAGTGATTCAACAGAGATTGAAAACGGCACAGAGTCTTTGCTAGATTCGAAATAAATTCTCCTGCATAATTAAGACATCCTAAAAATCGTTGTATCTCCTGTCTAGTAGTTAATTTGTCAGGAAATTCTGCATTCTTTTTTGAGATGTGGATCTGTAATTCTATTCCATTTTTTGAAATAATCATTCCTAAGAATTCTATTTCATTCTTGTTTATTTCTGTCTTTTTCTGGCTTAGAATGATTCCATTTTTCAAACATATTTCTGAAAATTCTTTCAGATGTGTTAAATGTTCTTGATATGTCTTAGAACATATTAGAATATCATCTATATAGACGATTAAGAATTCCTTTTCGGAAAATATTTTGTCCATCTTTCTTTGAAATATTTGAGGGGCATTTTTCAATCCGAACGACATAACCAACCATTCGTAGTGTCCATTAGGCGTACTAAACGTTGTTAATAGGATAGATTCCTCTGCTAATTTTATTTGCCAAAATCCAAGGTTTGCAGTCAGTCTGTTCTAAATCTTGAAAAACTTATTGCTAATCTATTCTTCAAATTAAATAAATACCTACAGGAAAAAATCATAGAACTTATCATTCATGATATGTATGAAGAAGAATTTCCAATAGAATTTATAATCTTCGGTTATGAAGAAATAATATGTAATAATATGGACACATCTGATTATTACTATTCAGAATAAACAAATGAGCTTAAAAGAAGCTATAGATATATTAAATGACTTGCTAGAAAGTCATAAGCAATTAGCCTTAAGACTAAAATTAATAGAAATAGAAATAAAATCTATTAAAGAAAATCTTTCTGGAAGAATAACTAATCTAATAGAAAAAACAGAAAAACTTGACAAAAGAATAAGTCAAAAATACATAAATGAACTCTTAGCAAAAAAAATTGCTACCAAAAGTTCATATAAAAAAGGTAGTCTCGATGAAAAACTTATTCAAGAATTTTTGAAAAAACAAAAAAATCAAGAATTAGAACAATCTAGTAAAGAGAATCTAGAAGAAAATAGTTTAGAACAAGTTGAAAAAGGTGAAAACCTTGAACAAAAAAATGAGTGAACTAGATGAACTAGTTTATGCAATGGAAGACCTTGATCTTTCAGATTAAAAACTAAAGGTTCTTATGAACAAAGGTAACACCGGAGGACCCCAATGGAACTTCGTTAAAGGGGAAGGATCAAACACCTTAAAAAAAAGAACAAGAACCAGAATATAATTCTGAAAGAAATTTTGCACCTAAGGCAAAAAGAAATAAAGATTTTATGAATCAATATCATAATAATAATAAATCAAAATACATGCCAAACAAACTCTCAACAGGAGATGTAGGAACAACCCAATTTTAAAATTTAAATTGCAAAAGAGAACCAAAATTAGATCTAGACATATGGGCAAAAAATATATTCTTTTCTTCCTATTAGGAAAAGGAGTAAATTACACAGATGATGTATCCTAGATACATCATAGCCCCCCTATTGGTATCAGAACCTATAGAATTACCTATTACATGATTCAATCATTTTGGTATTTTGAAGAAAAAACCTTGGTAACCATACTTAAGGTAATCAAATTAAATAAAGACCTACAAAAAAAAATCATAGAACTTATCATTCAAGATATGTATGAAGAAGAATTTCCAAAAGAATTTATAATCTTCGGTTATGAAGAAATAATAGGTAATAATATGGACACATCTGATTATTAATATTCCGAATAAACAAATGAGCTTAAAAGAAGCTATATATATATTAAATGACTTACTAGAAAGTTATAAGCAATTAGACTTAAGACTAAAATTAATAAAAATAGAAATAAAATCTATTAAAGAAAATCTTTCTGGAAGAATAACTAATCTAATAGAAAAAACATAAAAACTTGACAAAAGAATAAGTCAAAAATACATAAATGAACTCTTAGCAGAAAAATTCGCTAGCAAAAGTTCATATAAAAAAGGTAGTCTCGATGAAAAACTTATTCAAGAATATTTGAAAAAACAAAAAAATCAAGAACTAGAACAATCTAGTAAAGAGAATCTAGAAGAAAATAGTTTAGAACAAGTTGAAAAAGGTGAAAACCTTGAACAAAAAAATAAATGAACTAGATGAACTAGTTTATGCAATGGAAGACCTTGATCTTTCAGATAAAAAACTAAAGGTTCTTATGAACAAAGGTAACACCGGAGGACCCCAAGGGAACTTCGTTAAAGGGGAATGATCAAACACCTTAAAAAAAGAACAAGAACCAGAATATAATTCTGAAAAAAATTTTGCACCTAAGGCAAAAAGAAATAGAGATTTTATAAATCAATATCATAATAATATTAAATCAAAATACATGTCAAATAGACTCCCAACAGGAGATGTAGGAACTACCTAATTTTTAGATCTAAATTGCAAAAGAGAACCAGAATTAGATCTAGACATATGAGCACAAAATATATTTCTTTTCTTCCTACTAGGAAAATGAGTAAATTACACAGATGAAGACAAATATATCATTGCGATAAATACTTTCACGAGAAAAGTAAGCAATTGTTATACAAGATTATCGGATGATGCGAATGGAATCGTCAAAAATCAGACGATAGAAGGATTTAAAATATCTATTCAAGAAGGTATAAGAAACCTAGTACAATATATAGGAAATGAATTCATAGGTGGTGAAGGAAGTGGAGTTCAAAATAGAGAAAAATTGCGAACAATCGCAAAAGAACAATTGAAAAAATTGCAAATATGCAAAATGAATTATATTCAAGAATACACTTGTGAATTCAAAGAATATTATTACAAATATTTGACAGCAGCAAAATTTTTTGTCATAACTGGAAAAATATTATATAAAATTACCAGGCTTTTGGGCCAAATACTTCAGAAAAGAATACGAAAAGGAAAACAAAGAAGGAGATACTCTTGGGCAAGGATATCTTTCCTAAATAATAAACTTGGTCAACTATGTATGGCGCATAACATACAAGGGAAATCCAAAAGAATCAATACTCAAATCTATTGCTTAGATACAAATGCAGCAACTCAATAGGGATGTAATGACAAACCTTATAAGAAAAGAAGAAAGCTAAAGAAAAGCTTAATCAAAAGGAAGTATATTTCCAAACAAAATTATATACCTAAAAGAAGGTATTTTAAAAAGAAAAATAACTTTAAAAGAACAACAGAAAAATGTAAATGCTACAACTATGGCGAGGAAGGACATAAAAGTTACGAGTGTAACAAGAAAAGAGTAAAAATATCAAAAATCGATAGATTATAAATTAATTCAGGTTTAGAATCTACAACGTCAATAAAAAGTGAGGAATTTTACGAAGAACTCTTTGAAGAATACTCAACCAATTCAGAAGAATTGGAATAGATGAGTAAGGAAATATAAAAAGAAGAGGATGATTCAGTTCAAATTTTAGAAGCTGAAGAAGATTATAGGGGTTACGCACTAAAAGAAACTTTTGATGGAGAATTATTCAAGAAAATCCGAGGATTACAATTAAATCTCAAAACTGACGATTATATATTGAATAAAATGCAAAGAATGTTTGCAAGACAAAAAATTTCCTATCATGAATATCAGAAAGTAGAAAAGGTAATAGAAATTATCCAAACAACATGAAGACATAAATTAAACCTGTTAACTAAACCAATGATCGAGCAGATCCTTAGAAAAATTTCTGAGAGAAAAAGGAAAAAAATGAATTATGTCCATTTAGGAGGAATTCAAATATTAGTCAAATCGACTTTTAAAGAAGGGATTAATTGCCCTATTGTCATCAACCTTTCAGATGAAAGATTCATTAATGTCAGAGAAGGAAACCTTGGCATAATTGAAGGCAACTTAGCCTATACAAAACTTTTATTTACATATTATCCAAAGTACTGTATTTCGCTGAAAGATACAGATTTTAATGATGCGTTAAGCTTACATTTTCAGGTTAAAAGAAATGACCTATTCAAACCAGGTAATCACATTATGAGCATTTATTATCAAGCTTTGTATACGGTTACAAACTCCAATTATGGTAGTGTATACAAAAATAAAGAAATGATAGAAATAGACCGAGAATGCACAGGAATTACAGGAATTGTTGAAGTAGAAATTCAACAAGCAATAATTCAAGAAGAATATAAAATCCATTTTGGAAAAACAAAAGAATAGGAAGTCCCAGTAATAATCCGAGACTTTCATTAGAATATGGATGAAATTATATAAAGAAAAGTATATCCAATAGATACTCTAAAAAGATGCTTGAAGTTACTAACATTACTAGAATTTCAGGAAGAATCTTTAATGGAGTTGAATGGAAAAAACAAGAAATCTTGTTACAAACAGTTGCCATGGCAAACTATGTCAGAGGTATTGTATTGGATGGACTACCAATATATGAAGGTACCCCTTTTATCTACAAAACCTTTGAAGGAAATAATTTTAGCTATATAAATATGGTAGATTTACCTATACAGTTAGATACAATAAGGATTACAGTTCCTTGTTATATTACAATTCACGAAAGTGATCACAACCTAATCTTAGGAAATATGTTCCTTAATAGTCTAGATGACTTTAGTATAGGGAAAAATGGAGTAGAAATAAGCTACAAAATGAAACGTGTTTCATATCAAAAATCTAAAATGCCAAAAGAAACATCTTTTCGGGTATCACTTTTTATAGAAATAACTTTCTATGGTACTAAATTGACAACCTGTTGTCAAATTGACAATGGATCAGAAGCTAGTTTAGCAAAATCCTTTTTACTAAAAGACTGGGATGTCAATAAAAACAACATATCGATGATCGGTAATACAACTGTCAAAGAAAGACAATCACAGTCAAAAGAAAAGATTGAAATAATTTTAGGATAAAAAATTATTTCTATAAATAAAATATTTGCCTATGATAAACTAGAAACTGATTTGTTGTTAGGAAATGACTTTCTCCAACAATTTCAAGATTATCATCAAACATTATATATGATAAGTCTAAAAACCCATTGTGGACATTTTATCAAAGTCCCAAGAAAACAAAATTCATATACTCTTGAAAAGAAAAATGGAAATTATAAGAGAAGGTATTTAGAGAATCTAAAGAAAATATCTTGTAAATGTCTTAATATAGAACAGATTAAAGAAAATCTACAAAGATCCTATGGTGAAAATCCCTTAGAAAAATGGGGGGGGGGGGGAATCAAGAAAGAGCAACTTTAATACTCAAAGACCCTAGTGTCATCATTAGAGTAAAATCGATGCTCTATAATGAAGAAGATAAAAATTGAGTTTAAGACTCAACTTAAGGAATTAATCAATCTAAAACTTATTAGGATGAGTAAAAGCCCTCACAACAGTCCAGCGTTTATGGTAAGAAACCATGCTGAGATAAAAGGAGGAAAAACTCGAATGGTAATAAACTATAAAGAGTTAAATAAAAATTGTATATTTGATGGATATTTTATCCCAAATAAAAACAATCTTATGAACTTTGCCAAAGGAAAAACTTATTTTTCAAAATTTGGCTGTAAAAGTGAATTTTGATAAATAAAATTAGCAGAGGAATCTATCCCATTAACAATGTTTAGTACTTCTAATGAACACTACAAATGGTTGGTTATGTCGTTAGGATTGAAAAATGCCCCTCAAATCTTTCAAAGTAAGATGGACAAACTATTTTCCGAAAAGGAATTCTTAATCGTTTATATAGATGATATTCTAATATGTTCTAACACATATCAAGAACATTTAACACATCTGAAAGAATTTTCAGAAATATGTTTGAAAAATGTAATCATTCTAAGCTAGAAAAAGGCAGAAATAAACAAGAATGAAATAGAATTCTGAGGAATGATTTTCAAAAAATGGAATAGAATTACAGGTCCACATCTCAAAAAAGATTGTAGAATTTCCTGACAAATTAACTACTAGACAGGAGATACAACGATTTTTAGGATGTCTTAATTATGCAGGAGAATTTATTTCGGATCTAGCAAAGAAAAGGAATATCTTGCAAAAATTAATAAGGAAATCCAACAGGCTTGGATGGACTGAAGAACACACTCAGTGCATTAAGCAATTAA
>JAJOOO010013111.1:0-11589 GCA_029582685.1 Solanum piurae
ACATGTATTATTTATTTCATTCACATTCTAGTAATCCTGTTTATTGCTCTCACATTTCTCACCTGATGACTCAATTTTGTTTGCTTCATTGAGCATTCACTCTTCACTTGAACATTTCTTATTTGAGCACCACAACTACTCAAATGAACCGCCTATATTTATAGGTGATGAGGCAAATATCTAGTCGGGGTATTATTAATCTCTTCTAAAATGTATCTAACTTCATTTTTCTAGAATTAAAACTCTAGTTATTTTTGGAGTTGTTCTTTTTTAGACTTCTCACTCTATATTTTTTATTCTTAACTCTTCTTTAAACTGACTAGAATTTCTTGCATATTATAGAATCTTTATTCTCGTGAGGATTAACTCGATGATGACATTTTTAATAAAAATATTGTCAATGTAATTAGATGTAACACTGTCACACCCCCAGCTTACACCCAAGACGTAATTGTCACTCTAGAATCATTGTTGGTTCCCAAGCGAACCCATGGTCTGGCTCAATATTCAGCGGAAGACTTACTCATAATTATAAGAACTCAAAAGTAACTCAACTCATAACAAAACGATTTAACTCAAGTCTCAAGATGATTAACTTAGAACATTTAAAAATATTCAAACTGGCCACAAGAGGAAACTCAAGTCTTAAACATTAACAAAATGAAAATGGAAAAGACTCCTCAACTACTATTGTCTATGAAGCCTCTAATACTATGAGTGATGTCGGGACAAGATCCCTGATCATCCGAACAAAACTGAAATAATAGAAATAAATAAAAGATCCTCCGAAAGCAATGAGGCTCACCAAGCGATTATGGGACTACAAGTGGTATCAATGGGGCACCTGTTGATGACCCTGATTTCCTGTATCTGCATCATAAAAGATGTAGGCCAAATGGCGTTAGTACATTGAATGTTCGAGCATGCAAGGGGAAATCTAAAACAAACACCTAATCTTGAGCCGATAGAAAGGAAGAACATACTCACCTCATCTCAACTCAACTGAACTCAACTCAAGGCTACTCAAAGATACTCAACTCAGAAATGCTCAACTCAGTTTAATATAAAAGCAACAATAAAGATGCATTATATAAAAAACTTTTAAAAAAACAAATAATAACTCAATGTATTTAAAAATACAATAATACACTTTTACTCTTATTTGGAAGATTCTCTAACCGACAACCATCACTATAAGCTATGTGATGATACAACGTCTCGCCCAAACTGCCATAATTGTCTTATACCTTGCCGGAGTATCAGACATCCTCAACAAAGTGGATTCACTAAACAATACTTTAAAAACAATAATGAATCATCTAAAAAGTATGACCCTTTCTACCCACTTTGACATACATGGTTTATGAGGACTTTGAGTTGTCTAAATTCGTCCCCGTATCGGTGCTCAATACTACTCCTAATAATATAACTCATGCTCATATATTTAAAAACATTTCCTCACTCTCAAACTTTGAGATTATTACTCAAAAGGTTCTCTTAAATGAGATTATACTCAAAAAACCCTCATGAACTTATTTGGAAATCAAGGTTTCCTCTTCATTTTAAATGTAATATATTTACTCTTGGAAATACTTCATTCCCTTATATTCATTTTGAAAAAATGAAGCTCAACTCTCCTGATCCTCATACTCAAGTGCTCGTCTTAAAACAATTTTAAAAGTTTACAAAAGAATACTCAAAATGACTCAAAAGAACAACCTCGAACTTTACTCTCAACTCTATCTTGAATTTGAAATGTGAATTCAAGAATTATGATTTGGATATATAGAATATGTCGATGATTTATGGAGTTTAGATAGTTGATAACAAGAAACGAGTGAATACACGAATTTGGAGAAAAAATAAGATATGATCCAAGGATAAATGCTCAAAGAGTTATTTATCTCAAAGTTCTTTCGGTTTCAACATAAAAATGACAAGTCATTTACCAATGTCCATTGTTATCCTTTTACTTCGAAGTCTTGAGTTAATGTCTTCAATTCTTTTTGTAACTGTAATATTTTCACTTCTTTTGGTTGAACTAATTCCTCTTGTGAGTTCTTAAGTCTCTATATAATTAATATATATTTTAAAATTAAATATGGATAAAAAAGATAAGAATACAACAAAAATATTAAATGTTGATGATCATTAATCATGAAATTTTTAATTGATAATCAATAAAAAGCTCCTCCTGATTAAAGCCTTTAATTGATATTTTAAGATGAAACCCTTCTCTCTTCAAGTCTCCCTCAAAACCCTCTCCAAATTTGAGAGAAAATATCCAAAAAGTACTATTCTATTCTGGAAATTGAAATTAATGTTCGACTCTCCTAAAATTAATAAAGAGTTTAGCATTTATAGCCATCAGAAATTAGTGCTGGCGGATAGTTCGGTGCGGTTAGTCGAGTTCGCCGAATTACTCGGTGACTCACCGTTCTTCTGTCTCAACGCCGTTTCGTGCTTGCCTTCAGTATCTTTACATTCTGGACCATTAGGCGGTATAGTACTGCTTCACGGAACTATTCGGCGAAGCAGTGACTGCTCCTTTTATCGTCTTTTTGATCCTCCTCCTTCAGGGCTTCGCGTACTGGTGTCTTAAACAGTGCTACATAAGATTCAATCATGAATGCACACAACAAGACTCAATTTACTTGTGCAAGGATCAATTGTGTAGTCAAAGATTCAGGTTGTGACAAACTATTACCAAAGATTCCCATGCTCGCAATACTTGCTACTTGTGCAAGTTCAAGCTCAACAAAAAGTATCTAAATTCCCTCACATGAAGAATGATTCCATATTCACACACAGAGGTTAATCAATTCAAGGTCAGGAATCAGATGCAACGCTCACACTCAAAAAAGAGGAACACAATGCATGTTTTCATCCTTAGGTTTGCCCTTATTTTCCAATCGACTTTCGATTCAGTTTACTCAAGATAAAAAAGGTCTTTCTAAGGCTTGTAATGGGGCTGAGTGTAAAGGTATGGTCATTTAGGCTCAGTGGCATTTTCTTCATGGGATGTGGTATTCTCAAGGCATTCCCTTCTTTTCCGTTATCAATTCTTTTTCACCTTCATGGATTGCTTGGAAACTCGATTTCCTTCGTACTTTATTCCACAATTTTTTTTGAATTAAAGGGGTTTCCACTTATGCAATACCATGGGTTAGAGAGACTTTTTCTTGCACTTCTTGACTTCTCCTTTTCCTTTTCACCACACCCCCAACTTAGGCTTTTGGCCTAAGTTGGCTATTCACTAAACCACAAATCAAGAGGATTATAGGTAGTGGGTCAACTAACATCTAAGGTTCATCAAGTTTCTTCCAAAGAAAGGTAAGGCTCAAGAGGTGTTCAAAAGAGTTTCACATGCTCACGGGTAGGGCACAAAAGGGGTATATGTAAAATTTGGCTCACACTCTTTAAAAGTTGCCTAAGATCATCTCGAGAGCACACCTTACTAAATCAATCAGACTAACTGGGAAAATTCTAGGTTTATTCATGCATGGTTCAAAGTAAGCTCATCACACAAGGCATCGATATTTAAGTCAAACAAGACTACACACTTTCGCTAGTGTGCAACGGTCATTACAAGAGAATTAATTCGATAAATGGCTAATCATAACGAGATGAAAAGAGTTCACATATTATCTATGCAACTTCATTTGGGCTCATCGTAGCCATACATTCATGTTTATTCAATTGATAGCACTATTCAAGTCATCTGTATTGATAAAAAACGAGACTCGAATTGGCAAGAGAATAACCAGATTCAGCACATACAAGAGGTGGCGAAAATTTCTCGAAAGGGTCAAAATCAATCTCAATTTAAAGCAAAAGGAACCACAAGCTCAAACCTTCCACGAAAGCAGTGTCAACACAATTTAAGAACAAAAACCCAAATACATAAACAAAACACAATTTACGAATAGCACACAAAAGTGGGCCTCACCCTACCACAAATAAAAAAAATTGTCCTCAAATGCAAATAATCAAATATCTAGAATGTAAACAAAAGAAAGACAGAGAGGAAGGTGAAGAAAGGATCCTGTCTATGCAGTCTCTCCATCTGTCTGGGCATCAATGTCCGGTGCATATGTGGCCTTCAGTGCTCAGAGTCACCTCGGAAGATCTGTCAGTGCCGAACATACTAAGATTGTCCAAGTCTGCAACCGCCAAAAAGGAATGGATAGCTGTGTAGAGTCCCCGGGACCATGAAGGGATAGAGGGGTCTCGTGGATTAGTCTTCGTATTAGAACTAGGCTTCTTTCCTTTTCCTTTATTTCCAGGTGGATGTTCTTGAGCACAACCCCACAAAATTTAAATCATTTCAACGTACAAGAATTTGAGATTTCAATAATCAAAACAATACGGGCTAGATTATCAGCTTAAAATAGGCATTCAAACATACTAATCCTATCAGAGAGTCCCAGCACACGTCAATACGATAAGATCATTTGAATAAGAGTACAATTTGGATTAAAGTAAACTCCGGGTTTGGAAAACCAACCTTAGATGCCGATTAAAATGATATTGATATGTTAGGCGGCAATGCAATCTAAATCCGAGCACAAATCAATGACTAAAATACTCTAAAAGTGCAAAAATATTTAAACTAGAGTGTGGGTGTGAGTTTGGGAATGTAAAAAGTGAGGGAAAGTGAAAGAGTTTGACACTTTTGAACCTTTGGCCTTAAAACCATCCATTTCTCGCCCAATCGGCGACGTCAATTGTGCTCGCCGGCACACTCGGCAATCCACAGAGTGGTCACTTACCTCACCGAGTTTTACAGAACCTTCAGTTAATGTGGGGGTCCAAACGGCGAACTAGATCACCGACCTGGTTGGCGATTCGCGAAGCTTCTCCTAGGCTCACCGAGTTTTACAGACTCCAATTTGAAGATGTCTTGAGTCGAACGGCGGATTAGGTCGGTCTCGCCGACCTCTTCGATGATGCGCTGACTGGACCATTTACTCGCCAACCTGCACTTTTCAAGCACTTTCCACACTTTAACCTGCATAATCAACACACCATTATTTACCAAAACAAAAATAAAGCAATAAAAGGGTCTTGGGTTGCCTCCCAAGCAACACCTTAGTTAACGTCGTGGCACGATTCAAGTCCCCACTTAAGATCCATTAGTGGGGTTTGCCTGACTTTCATAAGGCAACTCCTCTTCCAGCTCTGGGTAGAGACATTCCAGAAGCATCATATCTGGAATTTCATGACTGGGGCACTCTTGCAAGAGAGCCTTAAACCTTTGCCACAACTCATAAACTGACTCACCCTCCAATTTATTGAAACTTAGGATTTTATCCCTTAGCATCATCATTTTTAGAGGAGGGTGGTCCATTGGGTCACCGTTGCTAGCAGATATGCTCAATTTTTCTGTCAAAACAGCAACTCAAAAACCAAAACTAAAAATTAAGTAAGTTCAACTATAATTAACAAGAACAAAGTTCAAGTTAACTAAAAATTCTCAACTAACACCACTCCCCGGCAGTGGAGTCATTTTGATACTTATCGTGACCAACGACACTAACCTACGGTACGAGTGTCTACGATCATCGATAATATAGTAACCCAACTAAAGGTTGGGGTCGTGTCCCAATGGAGTGGTTTTGAGAATTGATAGAAAAATAAAATTTAGTTCTAACTAGTCATAGCTAAAGACATTAACAAGTAAAGACATGGTAAATTAAAGGGGGTGATACAAAAGTGTCAAATATCGATTTAAGGGTTTGTCACAATTAGTAAAAATAATAAAAATAACAAGAAAATCAAGTATGGGTAAGAATTCTTGGGGTGTGACTGCAATACAAGTTGAGATAAGAAGTTGGGTACATGCTTTTGAAAGGAAATTTTTAAGATAATGGTGACTAGGCTAAGCTTTAAATGGAAATAAGTTCCCAACTTACCCCGTTTGAAATGCGTTTCTCTCGGACACCCATTTGCCGCATGAAGACCAGCCTACGCCTTACCCCACTCACTCTCTCGAGCTGAGTGTTAGGATATGGGACTAGGGCTCACCCTCTCGGGTTGAACCTCATGTCGACCCACTCCTTATGCCATTAGTCTAGTGGTCTTGGTTTCGGAACTTCCCTTTCGGGCAAGCCAAAAACGCATGGGTGACTTTGTATTTTTAACTACAACCCCTTTAAGTTAAACCAGAACCACTAGGTGAAATCACCATGAAACTACATCTAACCTATCAGCAAGCAAGACCCAACAATAATATCAACTCATATTTGCTAAATCACACCCCAAAAATGGAGGTTTTTAGCCACACATCAAGATATAATAAAATACACCTAAAATGATAGTGAAATCAAATGGGTATAAAAAATTAAACCTTAATTTAAGAAAAGGAAGAAGAATGGAGAAGACCCACTTCCAACTTTGAGAAGATGAAACCATTCTTTCTTCAAGTCTCCCTCAAAACTCTCTCCAAACTTGAGAGAAAGTATCCAAAAAGTACTATTCTATTCTGGAAATTAAAATTAATGTTCGACTCCCCTAAAATTATTAAAGAGTTTAGTATTTAAAGCCATCAGAAATTAGTGCTGGCAGATAGTTTGGCGCGGTTAGTCGAGTTTGCCGAATTACTCGGTGACTCGCCCTTCTTCTGTCTCAACACTGTTTCGTGCTTGCCTTCAGTATCTTTACATTCTGGACCATTGGGCGTTATAGTACTGCTTCGCGGAACTATTTGGCGAAGCACCGACTACTCCTTTTATCTCCTTTTTGATCCTCTTCCTTCAGGGCTTCACGTACTGGAACAAAGGGAGGAGTCTGTCCCATTGGAGACTCACCAAGTGTGCTCGGCAGAGCTCAGGCTTCAGCTTCTTCGTTCTTTTCAGCCTTTTTGTTCCTTTTTGCACCCAAGTGTCCATGCTTTTACTAAAACTTCAAATACCTGAAACTTAAGAGTTATCATCAGATATTTAGACAAAATAAGCATTCGAGGACACTATTCTTACCAAAATAAATCCCTAAATGAGTCCAATTTGTGAACTCATCAACACCCCCAACTTAACCGTTTGCTTTTCCTCAAGCAAACTCAAGTTCAGCTGTTTAAAAAGGGTCTTAAATAGTGCTACACAAGATTCAATCATGAATGCACACAACAAGACTCAATTTACTTGTGCAAGGATCAATTGTGTACTCAAAGATTGAGGTTGTGACACACCATTACCAAAGATTCTTATGCTCGCAGTACTTGCTGCTTGTGCAAGTTCAAGCTCAACAAAAAGTATCTAAATGCCCTCACATGAAGAATGATTCTATATTTACACACAAAAGTTAATCAATTCAATGTCAGGAATCATATGCAATGCTCACACTTAAAAAAGAGGAACACAATGCATGTTTGCATCCATAGGTTTGCCCTTATCTTCCAATCAACTTCCGATTCAGTTTACTCAAGATAAAAAAGGTCTTTCTAAGGCTTGTAATGGGGTTGAGTTTAAATGTATGGTCATTTAGGTTCAGTGGCTTTTTGTTCGTGGGATGTGGTATTCTCAAGGCATTCCCTTCTTTTCCTTTATCAATTCTTTTTCTAGTGCTTCTAAGTCCCCTTTTTATTCACCTTCATGGATTTCTTGGAAACCCAATTTCCTTCGTACTTTATTCCATAGTTTTTTTTTATAATTAAAGGGGTTTCCACTTATGCAATACCATGGGTTAGAGAGACTTTTTCTTGCACTTCTTGACTTCTCCTTTTCCTTTTCACCACACCCCCAACTTAGGCTTTTGGCCTAAGTTGGCTATTCACTAAACCACAAATCAAGAGGATTATAGGTAGTGGGTCAACTAACATCTAAGGTTCATCAAGTTTCTTCCAAAGAAAGGTAAGGCTCAAGAGGTGTTCAAAAGAGTTCACACGCTCACGGGTAAGCCACAAAAGGGGTATATGTAAAATTTGGCTCACACTCTTTAAAAGTTGCCTAAGATCATCTCGAGAGCACACCTTACTAAATCAATCAGACTAACTGGGAAAATTCTAGGTTTATTCATGTATGGTTCAAAGTAAGCTCATCACACCAGGCATCGACACTTAAGTTAAACAAGACTACACAGTTTCGCTAGTGTGCAACGGTCATTACAAGAGAATTAATTCGATAAATGACTAATCACAACGAGATGCAAAGACTTCACATATTATCTATGCAACTTCATTTGGGCTCATCGTAGCCACACATTCATGTTTATTCAATTGATATCACTATTCAAGTCATCTGTATTGATCGAAACCGAGACTCGAATTGGCAAGAAATTAACCACATTCAACACATACAAGAGGTGGCGAAAATTTCTCGAAAGGGTCAAGATCAATTTCAATTTAAAGCAAAAGGAACCACAAGCTCAAACCTTCCACGAAAGTAGTGTCAACACAATTTAAGAACAAAAACCCAAATACATAAACAAAACACAATTTACGAATAGCACACAAAAGTGGGCCTCACCCCACCACAAATAAAAAAAATTGTCCTCAAATGCAAATAATCAAATATCCAGAATGTAAACAAAAGAAAGACAGAGAGGGAGGTAAAGAAAGGATCATGTCTATGCAGTCTCTCCATCTGTCTGGGCATCAGTGTCTGGTGCATATGTGGCCTTCAGTGCCCGGAGTCACCTTTGAAGCTCTGTCAGTGCCGAACTTACTAAGATTGACCAAGTCTGCAGTGGCCAAAAAGGAATGGACAACTGTGTAGAGTCCCCGGGACCATGAAGGGATAGAGGGGTCTCGTGGATTAGTCTTCCTATTAGCACTAGGCTTCTTGCCTTTTCCTTTATTTCCAGGTGGATGTTCTTGAGCAGAACTCCACAAAATTTAAATCATTTCAACGTACAAGAATTTGGGATTTCAACAATCAAAACAATACGGGCTAGATTATCAGCTTAAAATAGGCATTCAAATATACTAATCCTATCAGAGAGTCCCAACACACATCAATACGATAAGATCATTTGCATAAGAGTACAATTTTGATAAAAGTAAACTCTGGGTTTGGAAAACCAACCTTAGATGCCTATTAAAATGATATTGAAATGTTAGGCGGCAATGCAATCTAAATCCGAGAACAAATCAATGACTAAAATACTCTAAAAGTGCAAAAATATTTAAACTAGAGTGTGGGTGTGAGTTTGGGAAGATAAAAAGTGAAGGAAAGTGAAAGAGTTTGAAACTTTTGAACCTTTGGCCTTAAAACCATCCAATTCTCGCCCAGTCGGCGACGTCAATTGTGTTCGCCGGCACACTCGGCGATCCACTGAGTGGTAACTTACCTCGCTGAGTTTTACAGGACCTCCAGTTAATGTGGGGGTCCAAAGGGCGAATTAGATCGCGATCGTCGACCTGGTCGGCGATTCGCGAAGCTTCTCCTAGGCTCGCCGAGTTTTACAGACTCTAATTTAAAGATTTCTTGAGTCAAACGGCAGATTAGGTCGGCTTTGCCGACCTCTTTGACGATGCGCTGACTGGACCATTTACTCGCCAACCTGCACTTTTCAAGCACTTTCCACACTTTAACCTGCATAATCAACACACCATTATTTACCAAAACAAAAATAAAGCAATAAAAGGGTCTTGGGTTGCCTCCCAAGCAACACCTTAGTTAACGTCGTGGCACGATGCAAGTCCCCATTTAAGATCCATTAGTGGGGTTTGCCTGACTTTCATAAGGCAACCCCTCTTCCGGCTCTGGGTAGAGACAATCCAGAAGCATCATATCTGGAATTCCATAAGTCGGGCATTGCTGCAAGAGAGCCTTAAACCTTTGCCACAACTCATAAACTGACTCACCCTCCAATTTATTGAAACTTAGGATGTTATCCCTTAGCATCATCATTTTTAGAGGAGGGTGGTCCATTGGGTCACCGTTGCTAGCAGATATGCTCAATTTTTCTGTTCAAAACAGCAACTCAAAAACCAAAACTAAAAATTAAGTAAACTCAACTATAATTAACAAGAACAAAATTCAAGTTAACTAAAAAATTTCAACTAACACCACTCCCAGGCAGCGGCGCCATTTTGATACTTATCATGACCAACGACACTAACCTACGGTACGAGTGTCTACGATCGTCGATAATATAGTAACCCAACTAAAGGTTGGGGTCGTGTCCCAAGGGAGTGGTTTTGAGAATTGATAGAAAAATAAAATTTAGTTCTAACTAGTCGTAGCTAAAGATATTAACGAGTAAAGACATGGTAAATTAAAGGGGGTGATACAAAAGTGTCAAAAATCGATTTGAGGGTTTGTCACAATTAGTAAAAACAACAAAAATAACAAGAAAACCAAGTATGGGTAAGAATTCTGGGGGTGTTATCGCAATGCGAGTTGAGATAAGAAGTTGGGTACATGCTTTTGAAAGGAAATTTGTAAGATAATGGTGACTAGGCTAAGCTTTAAATGGAAATAAGTTCCCTCTCAGGCAACTTACCCCGTTTCAAATGTATTCCTCTTGGACACCCATTTGCCGCATTTAGACCAGCCTACGCCTTACCCCACTCACTCTCTCGAGCTGAGTGTTAGTATATGGGACTAGGGCTCACCCTCTCGGGTTGAACCTTATGTCGACCCACTCCTTAGGCCATTAGTCTAGTGGTCTTGGTTCGCGACCTCCCTTTAAGTTAAACCACAATCACTAGGTGAAATCACCATATAACTACATCTAACCTATCATCAAGCAAGTCCCAACAATAATATCAACTCATATTTGCTAAATCACACCCAAAGAATGGGGTTTCTTAGCCACACATCAAGATATAAAAAAATACACCTAAAATGATAGTGAAATCAAATGGGTATAAGAAATTAAACCTTAATTTAAGCAAAGGAAGAAGAATGGAGAAGACCCACTTACTTTGGGAAGATGAAACCCTTCTTTCTTCAAGTCTCCCTCAAAACCCTCTCCAAACTTGAGAGAAAATATCCAAAAAATACTATTTTATTCTGGAAATTAAAATTAAGGTTCGACTCCCCTAAAATTAATAAAGAGTTTAATATTTATAGCCATCAGAAATTAGTGCTGGCGGATAGTTTGGCGCGGTTAGTCGAGTTCGCCGAATTACTCGGCGACTCGATCTTCTTTTGTCTCAACGCCGTTTCGTGCTTGCCTTCAGTATCTTTACGTTCTGGAACATCAGGCGGTATGGTACTGCTTCGCGGAACTATTTGGCGAAGCGCCGACTGCTCCTTTTATCGCCTTTTTGATCCTTTTCCTTCAGGGCTTCGCGTACTGGAACAAAGGGCGGAATATGTCCCTTTGGCGACTCGCCAAGTGTTCTCGGCGGAGCTCAGACTTTAGCTTCTTCGTTCCGTTTAGTCTTTTGGTTCCTTTTTGTGCCTAAGTGTCCATGTTTTCATTAAAACTTCAAATACCTAAAACTTAAGAGTTATCATCAGATATTTAGACAAAATAAGCATTTGAGGAGACTATTCTTATCAAAATAAAGCCCTAAAAGAGTCCAATTTGTGGACTCATCAGCTTCCTCCATAAAAAATATATACGAATTTTCAAAAGAGGAGGGGCGGGGGGGGGGGGGGGAGTTGATAATCTTATGTTAATATTTGTCTCGCTCCAATT
>JAJOOO010013112.1:0-18922 GCA_029582685.1 Solanum piurae
AGATACCTAACTTATCACTTTACATGTAGTGCACTAGGACATGATTGCTATTACTAGGATTACTGCGTTATAAGCTTGTGGGGAACACGTATACCCTAGTTATTTCTCTCATCTTGATAACAACCAAAATTGACTTTTGATTACTGATTACTTATTGAATTCTTACAATTTGTTTCATAAACCCCCCCCTTTAATTACTTGTTTTTTTTGGAAGTAATTTGACTAATTGAATATAATTGTTGGTTAAAGTAAAGTCTAAACCGTTTTCCTCATGGGATCGACCCCAACCTACAAGTTGGGTTCTTTACTTGATAACGATCGCTTATGCTTCTTTAGGGAGGTGTAATTTGAGCGTATCAAGTTACTCTTACTATCTTTCTAACTTCTAAACTTGCGTACTAACGTAGGCGAACTGATTCATACTAAGAGTTTGGAACTGTTTATAGCACATAAGTCAAGAACGATATATTGTTTGAACATAGTAATGCTCTATTTGAAGTTATCTTACCTGAAACAAAGGTATCTGGGCACGAAGTAAAAATAGGACTATTATTCCTTAAGCAATACAACTACTAGCTTTCAAGCCCAACAACACCTCTAAGCCATGCCCTCCCTTATGAAACCGCACCTCATTAGCTGCAACTCATAACTCGTACAAGGGTTTATGACTACTCTTACCAAGATCTAAGTTAAATTGTCTGCTCTTAATGTGTTCAAGCCTAATATCTAAATCACAAGATGCTAAACATGAGATTTTTATACTAATCTAAACCACAAGATTCAGGTTTTATGCCTCTATAGGAAATCTCATTCTATGAATACTACTCCTTACCACTACATTCAACCAAACTTTGAGTCCTAGTCAAGAAGCATCTAATGCATCATGTATTCATCCACATGTAATAATACCACATTCAAGACTAGTACTATAGCCAATCCATGGACTCCTACTAACCAATCCTTCTAAGAATTCCTCCCCCTCTCATAATCTATATCAATTGAAATTTCACTCATTACTATCAAGAACTAACTAACTATGGTCACCTAACTATTACTTATAGTAAAACTCCATTCATCCTTCCTTCACGTTTATAATCTTCGATAGAATAAGCACACTACTGTGACCAACATAAGAAACATCAACCTTCTCCTTCTATCATCAACATCACTCTTTAACTAAAGAGGATCACTGAAAGAACTTTAGGGTGAAAGATCCCAAGAACGAATCATTCGATAATTCTGATATAAGATTATGCATGACATAACATTATGTTGATAACCATTGAGATCAAATCATGAATTTGCGATACTGAGCATACCATAATACATGATTGCTTATATGAATAGGTTCATACCATGAGGCTAATATCCATAACTTTATGAAGTAAGATTGAGATCAATGGGCTAAAGTCTTTGCCCCTAATTCTCAGAACTGAGCATAGATGTGAATCTCTGTGAAGTGTATGAGCACAAGATATGGACACAATTATGATAAAAGAGACATCAACATGATTTTGTAACGATTCAACTTTGAGGAATACACTGGAGTATGAATGGATCGATAAATCACTTTAAATCTTTCTGAATACATTACTATTTTATTCTTTACACTTGACTTGATTTTTCATCTTATCATCTCCCCCTTAGGTTTGAAGATAACACTTTAAATCTATGGATATATTCCATCATCTCTAAATTATTCTATTTTCTATTTACACTAATACTCAAGAAGGGCTAATCCCATGGCTATTGAACTCTCAATATGAAGGTACTAAGATTACTTCTAAGACCTCTTTCTCAGATGCTTCTCTTAACTTCTTCTCGCTTTTACATAAGTCCTTCAATAATCGTTACCCGCATTGACTATATATGATCCCCTCGACCAAACTCTTAAGGGTAATAAATAATGTTTACATCAGCCTACCCCACATTGTCTGCTCAACTAAACTATCTAGGCACACATGAAAAAAACATAAACTTAACTAGAAGCTCGTCTGACTAGATATGATCTGGGGTACACCTCTTAATGCTCTAGCTAATCTAATGACTTAGACAAACTTCATTGGTCTCATCTAAGAGTTATAAGACCACACTTGTATGGCTCACATTTATCGAAAAGTAACACCTTAATTCCTCACCTAATTTATGTCAAACCTACTAGATTTGATCTCGAACTAATATCATCACCCTCATGTTGCCATCCTTTTGCCCATGACACTCATCTCAAATTGAAGCTTAGTGTCATTACTAAACACGGATATCAATATACTAACTTACAACTACTAGATAAAATTAAGAATCACTCACCCACTAAGATCTCATGACAAGTAGTCAATATTTATCTCTCACAGATTACTACCACATTCCATTTCACTACTTAACTACTACTTACCCAGTGATACGTTATTGCCTAATTAGTTCTATAACCCTCTAAATATCATGGGGCTATCCCTTAAAAATTATAAGGCTAGGTTAGATCTATCACCTTTTGACTACTCTACTCTTTTATTAAACACCTATACTTGGTCTTCACTAACACAATGGCACATCGACATAAAATCCCTTATGGTTAAAGTATACTCTAACTCATCCTAAGTAGTAACTATTACTCTACCTTATATCATGAAATCTACATAAACTCATAACTTCTTAGTCTATCCATAAGGAAAAACTCCTCATTAATAACTTATTGGGTGCATGATTGCAACAACATGATTTACCTCATCAATAACTCCCTTTCTTATATATTACTATACCTATGCTTGCATTCTTCTAACTCTGGGCACTTCTACTACTACTGGCTCATAATATCTCAAATCATACTAGCTTTCGGGTGGAAATACTACCAAGGCATTCTAAAACACACTCCCTTCTTAAAGAATATCTTCTGAAACAAGATTTTTAAAGAAGAGAATCTGAGAGTACATCTCGCTTTTAGCTCAAATGCATGATTTATATTAATAAGAGTACATTCTTTCGAATCTAAACACTTAAGCTCACTCACAAGCTTCTCTCAAGCCCCTTTGTAGTCTCGTGACTTTATTAAAACTTTTGCTTAGAGTCACTCATCGATAAGAATCTGGGCTCTGATTTTCAACTACCTTGAGTATGAGGGGTAGTAAAATGGATTTAAGAAATGCACGAGTTTGAATAAGTTTCTTATGACACAGTTCTATTACATGATTTAGAGTCTTAAAGAAGGAAAACTTTTCTTTAATGTATGTAGTCCCTCATTTATAGAAGTGGAGCCCTCATAACAATAAATTAGATCCTACTAATATTGATTCACAGACACCCTAGGGCGCTTGAACTCTGTGCTATGATACCAAGTTTGTCACACCCCGAGCCTACACTTTGGACATGGCCGACACTCGAGAACCATTGCTCGTCTCCAAGCGAACCCTTGGCCTGACAGACTACGTAGTAGAAGACTTACTCAAGCGATAAAAGGCTTAAAAACAAAATTTTGAAAAATTTAATCTCAAAGTAAATACTCTACTCAAACTGTCCGTAAAATACTCAATAACATAAGTATAATAGCTCACAAAAACATCTCAAGGAAAAGTAAATACTGAAAGACTCCTCAACTCTTTCTATCTATGAAGCCTCTAATTTTAAGATAGGTGTTGGGACAAGACTCATCACCCCTCGAAACACCTAACTAAAAGTAAATATGAAGTCATCCGGAATGCAATGGGGCTTACCAAAACTTTATGGAGTGTAAAGTGATCTTAACAGAACACTTTTTGATGATCCTGAACACCTAGACCTTCATCATAAAAAGATACGATCGGATGACATCACTACATTTGAATGTACGAGTATGTAATATAGTGAGGTGAAATAACGAAAAGAAGGGACCAAAATAGATAATAATGTACTCAAGCTAATTGTAAAGAAATAAAGGAGTTAAATCATCTAAAGCTTTAGAAAATACTTTCTCCTCTCTGAACTCAATATAATAAGTGATATATAAAAATACACTTTAACTCTATTGGGAGATTCTATAATCAACAATCATCACTATGAGCTACGTGATGATACAACGTCTTGTCCATGCTGCCAGAACTATTCTATATCTTGCTGGGATATTAAACCTCTCAACTAAGTGGATCCACTAAGCTCTGCTTGAAGGCACTAAGGATTCATCTAAAAAGTATGATTTTCTACCCATGTTGGCAAGACATGGTTTATGGGGGGAGTGAGTTGTTTGAACTCTCCCCATATCGATGCTCAATACTACTTTTAATAATATATATACTCTTGCTCAAATGTATAAAATATACTCTCTCTCTCTTGTTTAAGATAATTGCTCAAACTATCCTCTTAAAAGAGGTAACTGCTCTGAAATATCTCTAAACTCATTGTTCATTTAGAAAACAAGGTTTCTCTTTGCTCAAAGTAAACATACTCTCTCTGGGTTGAGATAAATACTCAAAAAGGCCTCTTTAAGAGGTAACTGTTGTGTTCTCAATCTTTCCAAAAACTCTTACTTTTCTTAAAATAATACTCTTTCTTCATGTAAAAATGAAACATTTGGGAAATACTTAGTTTCATTATATTCTTTCTCAAACTCCTCTTTCTTTCTTCAAAAGTTAGTTTAAACAATTATGTTTTCTTAAAAGATTCTCAATAAGAACTCAAAGAACGCTTGAAACCCTAGATTTTCTCCTCCTGGAACCTTTCTCTAATGACTTGAAGTGTTGATGAACGTAAAAGAACCAATTTACACTTTCTAAGCCCTTAACTAGGTGTAAAACATCATGGTTAAGGTTTAGAATAGGGGTTAAAATGTCGTAGTTAAGTACAAAATGCATAGGAGAAAGACCAAAATGACCCTAGCTAAAAATAACTGTTGGAGAGTCCTTCAAGGAAGTCTTCATAGACTTTTTAATGCTCCACGGTCCATGAAACACTTCATAGTTGTATAGCCATCAATGAACCTTCGCCTGTCTGATAAGACCTTACTAAAATAGGCATAACTTTTTACTTTGAACTCTAACTAGGCAAACTTGGTGGCACTGGAAAAAAGACTCAAAGACCTTTAATTTGATAGTTCATGGGCCACATAATTCGTTATATTCTAAGAGATATGGTCATTTGAAGTTGACATTATACATAAAAGATGATGGGTGACCTGTATGACCCCTAAACGGACCATACAAGCCACCACAGACCATGTAAGGTCCCATCTAGGTGACTCACCACTTGGAAGCCCTGGATGGTTGGTAACCTTTCCCTAAATGGGTTATGGACTCCTAAATAGACCATTTAGGGTTATGTGAAGGGTCCATGGTCAATTTTTGGGTATGTGGACTTGCCCGTTAGCCCTCTTTAGGTTTTCTCAAAGTTTGAGGTGTTAGACAAATAATTCATATTTTAAGAGTAGAGTTGCAAGATGTTATAGAATTATTAGGGTCTTTGCTTAGAATTTTTTGGGGTGTTACAAAATATGTAGCTCACCAGTTGGAGTTATATCTTAAGTTTAGGCTTAGAGGATAGTGGCTAGTGGATGTATGTCCTACTTGGACTATGTATGTGATTTGAGTAGGGCGGCCCCTCTTGTGGAGTTGGTTCCAACTATCTATGAGTTTGTAGCCTACCCCTAAAAATGTGATATTGACTTTCCTATTGAGCCTGAGTTGGGTACTCGGCCTATTTCTATTCCGCCATATCAAATGGCTTCTACAGAGCTCAAAGAGCTCAGTTTAGCTTCATGATCTCTTAGGTAAGGGATTCACCAGGCCTAGTGTATTGCCTTCGGGTGCTCCAATTTTGTTTGTGAAGAAGAAAGATGGTTCGATACACATGTGTATTGATTATAGATAGATGACTAAGGTGATGGTGCAAAAATATTACCCCATGCATAGGAGTGATGATTCGTTCGACAAACTTCAGAGTACCATAGTGTTCTCGAAGATTGATCTGAGGTTTGGTTATCATCAGTTGAGGATTAGGGCAGCAGACATCCCTAAGACTACATTTAGGACTCGATATGACCACTATGAATTCCTAGTGATGTATTTTGGGATGACTAATGCCACTGTAGACTTCATGGACTTGACGATGCGAGTGTTTGGGCCGTATTTTGATTTGTTTTTATCTTGTTCATAGATGATATACTAGTATACTCGTGGATCAGAAGTGATCATGAGCAACATTTGAGGATTGTGCTCCAGACTTTGAGAGATTAGCGACTTTATGCCAAGTTCTCAAAGTGTGAGTTTTGGTTGAATCCTTAGCATTCTTGGGACATGTGGTTTCCAAGGAAGGCATCATGGTAGATCCGGAGAAGATTGAGGCAATTCAGGATTAGGCCAGGACCATTTCAGTTACTGAGGTTCAATGCTTTGTCAGATTGGTAAGCTACTACAAATGGTACATTGAGGGCTTCTCCACCATTGCAACACCTCTAACTCGGTTGAATAACCTTGATGTGCCTTTGAGTGGTCTGAGGAGTGTGAGTTGAGATTTTGGAAGCTAGAGAAGTTGCTAACTACTGCTCTTATATTGACACTCCCAGTTGAGGGCGAGGGCTTCATAGTCTAATGTGATGCATCTGAAATTTGTTTGGGTTGTGTATTGATGGAGCGAGGATGGTTTATTTCTACTATGTCGAGGCAGGTTAGGTTACATGAGCGCAACTACCCCAACCATGATTTGGAGTTGGTGGTGGTAGTTTTTGCACTTAAGATCTGGAGGCAGTACTTGTTTGGAGTTTTTTTGTGAGATCTACTCAGATAGCATGAGTCTTCAGTTCACCATCAGTCAGAGGGACCTTAATTCGAGGAAGCATCGCTGGATTGAGCTTCTAAAGGACTATGACCTCTCTATTCTCTACCATCTAGGCAAGGCAAATGTAATAGCGGGTGCCTTGAGTCGAAAGGCAGTGAGTATGGGTCGTCTAGCCTTTTTTTCTACGGTGGAGACATTAAGTCTTTAGCTAATTAGATAGTCCAATTGGATGTTTTAGATTTTAGGAATGTCTTAGAATAGATGGGAGTTGAGTCCTCTCTACTTGATCAGATATGTAGCCAAAAATGTGAGGATGAGGCCTTGGTGGCACTTTGAGATTGATTGTTAGCAGGTGACACCAGTCAGATTACCTTAGAGTCAGATAGGGTTTTGAGGTTTGCAAGCCGTATTTGTGTCTCGAGAGTTAGGGGTCTAATTAAGATGATACTTCATGAGACCCACAATTCGAGATACTATATCCATCCGGGCACCGCGAATATAAATCGTGATTTGAGGCAGCATTACTGGTGGAGTGTTATAATGAGAGATATTGCTGATTATTTATCCAGTTACCTTAGCTGCTAGCATGTTAAGGCCGAGCATTTGCGACCTGGTATTGAATTTCAGAGATTACCCATTCCAGAGTGGAAGTGGGATCACATCATTATGGACTTTTTGGCATGACTTTCCCAAACTTCTAGAGATGTTGGCGGAATTGAGTGCTAAAGTCCTACACGTCTGTAAACATAGTATGCTGAAGACAAAACGGTTCTAGACTAATTCAACATAATAAGTTAATTGTTCAAAATCTAATTTATAGTCGGCAAAAATAAGCCACGAAGGGCCACTAAGTAAGGTAAGTCGGACTCGCTGAGGGGTTCGGCGAACCGCCTTTTGCTCTTTCTATCGCCTTTTTGCATTGGCTCTCAGCGTCCTCAAGTCCTATAACTTTAGGTGATCACTCTTGGCATCACGGAACTGCTCGGCGATTCGCTGACTGCCCTTTTTCTGTCGCAGACTTGGTTTCTTCAGTCAGGGCAGGCACACTGGAACTTTAGGTGGTCAAAATAGCCACTCGGTGAATCGCCAAGTGCTCTTGGGGATCACCAGGCTCGCCTTTCTTCACTTTTTCAGTTTGTTTTGTTCCTTTTTGCCTGTTAGTTCCCTTGCATTGCTCCTCAATCCATATACCTGAAAATCAAGGCTTTAACATCAGATTAAGGCACAAATTAAGCATTTGAGGACACTAAATCTATATAAACAAAGCCCCAAATGAGTCCAAATCTCAGACTCATCAACACCCCTAACTGAAACTTTTGCTTGTCCTCAAATAAATGTCAAGATCAGCAGTTCAAAAAGGATGTCTCAAATAGTGCTGCATAAGACTCAACATGAATGCACATAACAAGGTTCAAATTACTCATGCAATGATCAATTGTGCACTCAAAGATTCATATTGTGACTCACCATTATCAAAGATACTCAAGTTCACAATACTTGCTTCAAATGCAAGTTCAGGCTCAACAAAGGTACTCAAATGCCCTCACAACAAAGATGATTCCATATTCACACACAATTTTTCAACACTTTAGAGTTTTGGAATCACATACGACTCTCACACTCACAAAGATGAACGCACGCATGACTTCACCCATAGGTTTTCCCTTATTTTCTAATCAACATCCATTTCAGCTCATTCAAGATCACAAAGGTCTTTTCAAGGCTTGTAACGGGGCTGCGTGTAAAGGTATGGTCATTTTGGCTTAGTGTCATCAACCTTCATGAAGTGTGGTCTGAACATCACTTTCTTTCTTTTCTTTAACATTTTGATCATGCACATAATCCACCCCATTATTCAACTTCATATGAACTACCGGATACCCCATTTATTTTGCAACTTCCACTACTTTATTTCACAACTTTTTCATTCTTTTTCTTTGCTTATTTTTTTTAACATGGAGGGGCTCCATCTTTTCAAAACCATTACTCAAGTGGATATTTCTCACACTTCTTGATTTTCCTTCTATTTTAACGACACCCCCAACTTAGGCTTTTGGCCTAACTTGGCTATTCAACAAACCACACTTCATGAAAGTAATGGGTAAATGGATAAAGAGGGATCACAATTGTTCAAGTTTCTTCTAAGAAAATGCTAAGGTGCAAGAGGGTTCAAGCAAGGTTCACGTATATCAAAAGGTTGGCCACAAAAGAGGTATATTATCAAATTGTTTTACTCTTCAAAATTGTTGTCTATGATCATTTCAAGTTCTTGCATAACGTAGTCAACCGGACCAACGGGGCAAATTCTAGGTGTCATCACACACAATGTTAAAAGTAATCTCATCACACAAGGCACTGACACCAATATCAAAAAAGACTCCACACTCTCTAGCTAGTGTGCAATGTTCATCATAAGAGACTCATTCAATAGCCGGCTAGTCACAACGAAATGCTAAAAGTTCACACATTGTCTATGCAACTTCATTGGCCTCATCGTAGCCACACATTCATTTCGTTCCATTAAGAGCACTATTCAAGTCATCGGTATTGATCACAATCGATACTCAAATTTGTAGAAGAACAACCACAATCACACACAATAGATGTGACAATTTTTTTAAATTTAGGTTCAAAATCCATTTCCATTCAAAACAAGGGGTCACATGCTCAAGCATCCACAAGATTAAGATCAAAACACAATCAAAACACATATATAGATCAACAAAACCCAATATTCACAAACAAAATAGAATCACAAGAGGTAGGTATGGAAATATCTCACCCACCCACAAAAAAAAGCAGTTGTCCTCAAATACAACTAAAACAAAGATAATCAATTAAAACAAAAGAGAGAGAGCTAAAATTGTCATCCTGCCAGCCTAAGCCTGGGGTGAAGTCTGCATCACAGTCACTCCATCTGTCGAGGCATCGTTGCCCAGAGTAACACTCTGAGGTTGGGCATTAATGCCCGATGTAGCAACAATTGTGGCTCCGCTAGAGCTGGACATAGTAGTGTCTCTTAAGGAGGCATGTCGAGCTGTCTCGAACATGTCTACCTCTAGATCAACAAGATCCTCATAAACAACCGCATCTCGCTCCTCAAGCTGCTCTTTATCTGTCTCAGCCTCAGACTCAGCAGCAACAATATTCTTCATAATATCATCTCCGGTGGTAGCTGGAGGCATAACAAAACATGTCGAAACATCTGCATCTGAGACATCAGGGACCTTTGCCGGCTCAAATAGTAAAGTAAAGTCTGTGGACTTCAGATGGTCCATATCCTTTCTCAGCTCAGAAACATCGACTTTCAAAGTTGTAACCTCAGTGGTAACCCCCTATCCTCTCTCATAAATCTCTATGCTCATCGTGAGAGCATCAATGGATGCCCATAGAGGTGTCAGCGCAACTGTAATAGCTCTATCAATCATCCAGGGCACCTTGGCCTTTAGCCGGGAAGCCCGCACATCGATAGAATGGGCTAGGTACCCCATCTTGAGGAGCATGGCCTGAGTGATCAGAGTCTTGGAGGTAGTGGAACCATCAACAACTCTAGGGGTGGAGGAGTAGCAGAAGAACACGGGACCTGTGATGGATTGGAAGTAGATGTACCTAAAGGCCCAGAGGCAGGAGTAGGTGATATACCATGAGTTTACGGTATTCGTAGATGGGTAGGCAAGACATTAAAAGAGATCAGAGAATTCTTGACCAAGTGTAGAACCACGATTGCAATCGACGGACCGTAGATTGATCTACGAACTATACTATTGCTTCGTCAAATGATTCATAAAAGGGGTTCCAGTACCTAATTTTGAAGAATCTAAGTGTGGAGCGAAGCCACGGTCTGTAATGTTGATCCGTCATTCGCATCAGAGATGATGATGTTTTGGAAGCTGAAAATTTTCCTAAGTCCTGAGTCACGGAAGGGACCTACGGACCGTAGGTCAATCCACAGTCCGTAGGTCAGTGTCGTAGATCGAAGACGCGTCCTGAAACATTATTTCCTTATTTCGTTTCCTTTTTAGTTAGGAATTTTTTTCTATATATAGGGCATGTAAACCTCATTTTTGGGGTTAGACTTTATTACTTTTATTCTAGTTTTTGACTTGGGGGATTAACTTGCAACTTAAACAATTCTTAATTCCCTAAGTTGGTTTTGAAGATTTTTACTTTGCAATTCAAGTTGAGATTCTGGGTTTCTTCTACTTATTACGTAAGTTCATGATTTCTTCATCTAAAAATATGAATTGTATTCTTGCTATTATGGGTAACTAAATCCACAACTAGGGTTGTGGGAACCACGAGAGATTAACAACGTATGAATAGCAACCAAGTAATTCTTGAATAGTGTTATTGCATGCATTGATAATTCTTTTGCTTAGAAATCTTTTTAACGGTGGCCAATGTTAGAACTTGCCTCGTTACTACTTGCCGGACCAAAGAAGGTAATTAACGAGAAAATAATTATCAACATAGATTTAGTGTGATACTATCTAATAGTCTAATGTCGATTGGTGCGAGGGTGAGAACTAAGCCATACATCGATGTGATGTCTAATATGAGGTAAAGGTAAGGGTTAGTAAATTATACACACGTAGCCGAACCAAGTTGCGGGGTGAAATTCTCTAGATGCCGGACCAAAGATTTAGAGATACCTAACTTATCACTTTGCATGTAATACACTAGGAAAGGATTGCTATTACTAGGATTACTGTGTTATGAGCTTATGGGGAACACAATTACCCTAGTTACTTTCTCATTTTGATAACAACTTAAGTTTGAATCTTGCTCATTGATTACTTAAATAATTTCCTAAATTTGTTTCACAAATCCCCCCCCCCCCCTTTATTACTTGTTTTTGGAAATACATTGACTAAATGAATATAATCGTTGGTAAAAGTTAAGTTTAAACCATATTTCTCGTGGGATCGACCCCACACCCACAAGTTGGGTTCTTTACTTGATAACGATCGCTTATGCTTCTTTAGGGAGGTGTAATTTGAGCGTATTAAATTTTGGTGCCGCTGCCGGGAATTTGGATTTTAGATTAAGTTTAACTACATTATTGAACTTTAGTCAAATATTTCCTAATTTTTCTTTTTCTTTTGTTTTTTTCTCTCTCAAGTTCCTACTCAAGTGTATGCCAAGTACACGGAGTCAAGGAGAACCAATTACTCCCTACGATCCAGAACTAAACAGAACTTTGTGGAGAATGAATAATCAAGGAGTGCCAGCTAATCCTATCAGAGGAGAAGTAGGTGATGGTGTTGGGTTGCAGCCTCCGAGGGTTGGTGATGAGAATAATCAGATTCAAGCTGAGAATCTATTGAGAGATGCATTGAGGGTACAAGATCAACCAGGTCCAAGACTGCCTGATACCTGTAGGATCAACTTTAATGCTATTGAATCTGAAGGACCTCTTGTTCTACCCCTTCTACTTCGGGGCATACATTTGTGGTGACTAGCAGTTTGATGAAGATGCTTACAGCGAGGGGCTTGTTTGCTGGTTTGGCATCGGAAGATCCACATGCTCACATAACCAAGCTAAGGAGTGTTTGAAAAAGTTGTGTGGGTCGGCCGGACTTGGACATGGATGTTATTGGATTGTGAGTATTCCCTCTATCATTGACCGGCGATGCTGCTGTGTGGTTTAATGAGCTTCTTTATAACTCAATCTACACATGGGAACAACTGACTGATGTGTTTCTAGCAATATTCTTTCCAGTGTCTAAGAAGCTGAACCACAAAGATAAACTCAACAATTTTGTAGCACTACCTAGAGAGTCGGTGAGTAGTTCTTAGGACAGGTTCATTGCTTTCATAAGGGGTGTTCCGAATCACCGTATTGATGATGAGTCGCTAAAGGAGTATTTCTACCGAGGTCAAGATGACAACAGTAAGGCAGTGCTTGATACTATCGCTGGTGGTTCATATGGTGAGTGCACTTTTGACCAGATTGCGGAGAAACTGGAGAAGATCTATCGAAACAATAAAGCTTGGAGAACTAGAAGGTCGGATACTGGGAGGAACACGTTTGCCGTTCAAGCTACAAACAACCAATCTGTAGATGAGATTCGTGAGGAGATGGCTCAGATGAGGACCGAACTAGGGTTGATGTTGAAGCATGTGAGCGGAGGTGCGGAGAAAGTAAATACTGTGAATTATTTGACTATAAATCCACCACCGATTGAGGAATGTTACTATGAAGAGGATACTTATGCGGTGAATCATCAGATGGGGGGTTTCAGACCAAACACCCAAGGTTCCAATATGGATAATTGGTGCTATGGTCAAGGAAATCATGGTCGGAACTATGGAAACTACAATCGAGAGGGTCAATATGTTCGGTATGGGAACTTCAATCGCGACAACAACTACAACCGGAGCAACTATGGCAACATAAATGATCGGGTTGGACCTTATATTCCTCCTCAAAATCGGGAATCTGGTACCAGGGAAGTTAGAGGTAATATGTCACGTATTGAGGATATGATGCAGAAGATGATGATGAGGTTTGATACAACTGATGAAAATGACTTGTCTGGTATTGGTCAAAAAGTTGATGCCCATGCAGTGTCAATCAAGCTATTGAGCAACATATGGCTCAGTTGTCAACTACGGTAAATCCACGTCAACCTGGCACTCTTCCTAGCAACACCATCCAGAATCCAAAGAATGATGGGAATTGTATGTCAGTCACTACTCGAGGGGGTAAGCAAACCATTGATCCACTTATGCCGTCTGTGGTGAAAATTGAGACTGGTAAAGATGATGATGTGGTAGAGGTAAGTTGAGAGTCCGAGAATGCGATAGAGAAAGAAGTGGAGGTAAATTAGAAAGTTATCCCCATACCTAGACCTCCACCTCCCTTCCCACAGAGGTTAGTGAAGAAGACTGAAGAAGGCAAGTACCGCAGGTTTATTAGCATGTTAAAACAGCTCTCCATCAATGGTCCGTTGATAGAAGCTTTGGAGCAAATGCCTGGGTATGCAAAATTTATGAAAGATATGGTGACAAAGAAGAGGGCATTGAGCTTCGAAGATGATGATAGATTGCAACATTGTAGTGCATTCCTACAAGATCCCTTGTGGAGAAAAAAAAGGATCCTGGTGCCTTCACTATTCCATGTACCATCGGGTTGTTGAATTTTGCTAAGGCGTTGTGTGATCTTGGTGCTAGCATTAATCTGATGCCACTGTCTATGTAGAAGAAGTTGGGTCTAGAAGATCCAAAACCGACTGCGATGCGATTGCTCATGGCCGATAGAACTGTGAAGATCCCACTGGTGTGCTCCATGATGTACTAGTGAAAGTGGAGTCGTTCATCTTTCCAGCAGATTTTGTGATTCTTGACTGTGAGGTAGATTTTGAGGTTCCCATCATTCTTGGGAGACCATTCCTTGCCACTGGGCGCACCTTAGTTGATATGGAAAAGGGGAAGGTGAAGTTTAGACTGAACAATGAAGAGGTAACTTTCAATATATGTAGATCTATAAAGCAACGTAGTGAGCTCCAATCGGTATCTGTGATAAGATATAGAGTTGAGAGTGGTTCTGAGGTGCAGATGGAAGAGAGACTGGGTGTTGAAGCACTAGCTAAGGTTATGATGAACTTTGAGAGTGATGGTATTGAGGAGTATGATGAGTTGGTCACCACACTTGATAGATGCGAATATTGTGCGAAACCTAAGAAGCTGGAATTAGACATGAAGAATTGTGAGTCCCCACCCGTAAGACCAACTGTTGAGGAGACGCTGAAATTGGAGCTTAAGGTTCTACCATCACATTTGCGGTACGTATTCTTGGGAAAATATGATACTTTACTGGTTATCATTGCGGCAGATTTGAATGGGTGACAAGTAGAGTATTTGGTTTATGTGTTAAAGAGATTCAAACGAGCTATTGGGTGGACTATTACAGACATTATTGGGATCCCTCCTGGTATTTATTCTCATAAAATCCAACTCATGCCAGATCACAAGCCTAGTATTGAGCACCAGAGAAGATTAAATCTGCCTATGCAAGAGGTAGTTGAAAAGGAGATCATCAAGTGGTTGGATGCCGGAGTTATCTATCCTATTGCAGATAGTAGTTGGGTGTGTCCTGTTCAATGTGTGCCCAAGAAGGGTGGGATTACTATGGTTACTAATGAGAGAAATGATCTTGTTTCAATGCGACCTGTTACTGGATGGAGAGTCTGCATGGACTACCAGAAGCTAAATGCTTGGACAGAAAAAGACCATTTCCCTATGCCATTCATGGATTAGATGTTGGACAGACTTGTAGGTAAGGGTTGGTATTATTTTCTTGATGGTTATTCGGGCTACAATCAAATTTCTATAACACTCGAAAGACCAGAGAAGACCACCTTCACTTGCCCTTATGGGACTTTCGCCTTCAAACGGATGCCATTTGGGTTGTGCAATGCTCTAGCGACCTTCCAGCGATGTATGGTGTCTATATTCTCTGATATGGTGGAGGACACTATTACGGTATTTATGGATGATTTCTCTGTGGTACGTGACTCTTTTGATCGATGTCTGGATCATTTGGCTGAGGTGCTTAAAAGGTGTGAAGACTGCAATCTGGTGCTAAATTGGGAGAAGTGACACTTTATGGTGAAAGAAGGGATAGTTCTGGGTCATCGGATTTCTGAGAAGGGCATTGAGGTTGATAGAGAAAAAGTAGAGGTAATAGAAAAGCTTCCACCACCTATCTCTGTAAAAGGTGTTAGAAGTTTTCTTGGGCACCCAGGTTTCTATAGGAGGTTCATCAAGGACTTCTCTAAAATTGCACATCCATTGTGCAAACTACTCTAAAAAGAGTATAATTTTGATTTTGATGATGCTTGTCTGAGAGCATTTAGAGAGTTGAAGGAGAAGTTGGTTACTGCACCTATCATTATTTCATCGGACTTGGGACAAACGTTTGAGGTAATGTGTGATGCGAGTGGAGTGGTGCTTGGTGTAGTATTAGGACAGAAGAGAGAGAAAATTCTCCATCTGATTTACTATGCTAGCAAAGCTCTAAATGTGGCCCAGAAGAATTATACTGTGACCGAACAAGAGCTCTTGCGGTGGTTTTCGTATTTGAGAAATTCTGATCCTACTTGCTTGGTACTAAGGTCATAGTGCATACTAACCATTCTGCATTGAGGTAACTGATGGCGAAGAAGGATGAAAAACTGAGGTTGATTAGATGGGTATTGTTGCTGCAAGAGTTTGATTTTGTGGTAAAAGATAGAAAGGGGACCGAAAATCAAGTTGTCGATCACTTGTCCAGATTAGAAGAAGAGGCTATATAAAGCTTGGTGATCGGGGTGAAATTAATGATGCTTTTCTAGATGAACAAGTATTGGCTCCTTCTCATGATCTGGTTCCTTGGTTCACAAACTTTGCTAATTATTTGGCAAGCAATTTGGTGCCCCCTGATATGTCTTTTCACAAAAGGAAAAAGTTTATGTATGATGTGAAGAAATTCTTTTGGGATGAGCCTTACTTGTATCATAGTTGTGCTGATGGGATTATTTGTCGCTGTGTGCCCGAGGTTGAGATGTTGAATGTACTTGAGGTGTGTCATTCATCGCCTGTTGGTGGGCATCATAGTGGTATTCGGACTGCGCATAAAATTTTGCAGTGTGGGTACTACTGGCCTACCATCCACCAAGATGCTCATGATTTCGCCAAGTCTTGTGACCGTTGCCAAAGAGAAGGAGGGATTTCAAAGAGGCAAGAACTTCTTATGAACCCTATATTGGTGATAGAATTGTTTGATGTATGGGGCATTGATTTTATGGGTCCATTTTGAGTTCACATGGGATGAAGTACATTCTTGTTGCGGTTGATTATGTGTCGAAGTGGGTGGAAGCAATTGCGCTCCCCAACAATGAAGGTAAAAGTGTCACCGCGTTCTTGAAAAAGAATATCTTCTCCAGATTTGTTACACCTAGGGCGATTATCACTGATGGAGGTTCCCACTTTTGTAATAAGTTTTTCAAGGCGCTACTTGAGAAATATGGTGTCCGCCACAATGTAGCCACTCCTTACCATCCGCAGACTAGTGGGCAAGTTGAAGTGTCCAACAGAGAGATCAAATAGATTTTGGCGAAGATTGTGAATGCTAATAGAACGGATTACTCAAGGAAGCTTGATGATGCTCTATGGGCCTATCGCACTGCATACAAGACTCCTATAGGTATGTCTCCTTACCAACTTGTATATGGAAAGTCTTGCCATTTACTGATAGAGCTAGATCATAAGGCTATATGGGCGATGAAGAAGCTAAATTTGGATTGGCGCGCCGTATCTAATCAAAGAATGAATGACTTGAATATGCTTGATGAGTTTCTCCTAAAAGCTTATGAAAGTTCAGCCTTGTACAAAGAGAAGATGAAGAGGTATCATGATCAAAGAATTGAAAAGCGAGAATTTGTTATGGGTGATCTTGTGCTTCTATTCAACTTTAGGTTGCGCTTGTTTCCGGAAAAACTCAAGTCCAAATGGACCAGGCCATTTTTGCTCACTAAAGTGCTCCCTCATGGAGCGGTTGATCTTGAGAACAATGAAGGAACAAGGTTCATGGTAAACGGGCAAAGGATCAAGATCTATCTGGGAAACGCGAAAAGTATGCAAGAAGTTGTTGAGGCCTACTATCTTGATGAAGTCTGAGTAATCAAGAGGCCTGCGTCGTGCCGCGACGTTAAATCAAGCGTTGCTTGGGAGGCAACCCAAAATGTAAAATCTAGCCAATAATAGGTTCTTGTTTTCCGTTTAGTAGCTTTTTTTGTTTAGTTGCTTCTCTGTACTCATTTAGATAGTTGTTTTATTTTTGTTTTAGTGTTGGCTAGACATAGCATAGGGTCCGTGTCTAAAAAGTGTCCAGAAAATATAAAAGAAAGGGCTAATGGTTGCTACATGTGCAGGGGCGAAAAGCAGAAACTGTAGAAAAAAGTCTGGTGTAGAGGTCTACGGACCCCATCGACGGTCCGTGGTTCGTTCCACGGACCGTGAATGGTGTCCGTAGATCCCAGGTAAGGTTTCTAAATTGTCTAAGTATGAATGTGATCGACGGTCTCCATCTACGGACTGTAGATCGACCCACGGACTATAGACGGGGTCTCGTGTGTCCAAACCCTAGTTCTGCCTGACTCGACCCGGACCCCTCCTAAATAAAATCCCCCCATTTTCAAATCATTCCCACTTCCCTCCATTCACTCCCAAACCGTTTCTAAACCTTCCCACTACTCCAATCACTCCATATTACCATAAATTCCCCATCAATCACCCTACATCTTTCCCCCATAATTCCAATAATTTTTTTTATTCCACTCACCCCCAAATTCACCAAGAGGTCCGGTGTCCAGGTTCGGTATAAAAAGGCGAGTTGTGGTATTGAAAGCGTAGAGTCATTACACAATCACCCCATTCCCATTGCTGGTAAGGTAATATGCTTTCCTTTTACTTTGAATTTTGATTCATTGATTGATTATAGAAAGTCCGGAATTGGGTCTTGACCTTGGTAGTTAATTGTATGTAAATGCATGCTAAACTAGAACTACAAACACCCTTGGGACGATAGATAGTGATTGTGTGTCTTTATAATGTATAAAATCAGTGTAATGAGAGTCTAAATGCAAGTTTCGACTTAGGGTTCCTAGTTTTGTGTGCAGTTCCTATGAATTTAGTAATCGGAACCCTTAGAATGATGAACTAGCATAATTTATGTTGAAATGCATGATTAGACTAGGTGATATTGTTGAAATTGGTAAAATTGGGGTCACCATGAAGGATGCCTGAAACCTGGAACACATCTGATTCACCAGACCCCGTCTATGGACCATAGATCAGGTCTGTGAGTCTACTGTCACAACCCGAGAGCACCCCCAAGTCGTAACATGCGTACTCGACCTCTTGGAGGTCTAATACAAGCCTCTTAGCATTCATTCATCACATTCGGTAATAAAAAACGTAAGGAATAAAAACACTTTTTAAAACAAATCCAAAATACTCATAAAATCTTTCAAATGTAAAGAAGTAGAATTTCTAAGTCTCATGTACCATCTTAGACACGAATAGAACATCTTAGGGACACAACCCTTTACAACAAAAATAGAAGTCTTATACAATGTCTAAATGGAAATACTAGAAAGGTAACAACTATGTCCTCGAATATATGAGGACATACCAAGCTTCT
>JAJOOO010013113.1:0-20373 GCA_029582685.1 Solanum piurae
ATCCCCAAGCAATTTGAGAAAGAACCACCTTAAAATCGTCAAACCCTAGCTCCTAGTTCTTGACCTTCTTCAATGGAGGATTGTAGAGAAAGATATTTCAGAGGAGGTGGGTTTCTTTCTTTATTCTAATTGGAGTGACTTAAATGAAAGAATTTTGGTCAAAAAGGGGCTTTATAATTGCTAGGAAAGGCAAATAATAATAAGAACTCAACTTAGGAAAAGAATTAAGGACCCACAAAGTTAAACATAAAATTGTTCACTAAACCCATCTAAACTCGTCCTTTTGGACAGTGCTTCACTATTTCGGGCATAACTTTTTACTCCAAGGTCAGAATTGGGCAAACTCGGTGGCGTTGGAAAGAGGACTCAGAGACCTTTAATTGGATAGGTAAAGGTCCACCTAATTCATTTTGAGCTAAAATATATGACCATTTAAAGTTGACCCTTACAACTCACTAGTTCAAATGACTAGTTTCCGGACGTCACAGTCATTTCTCATCATTTCATCAAGTTCTCAACTCCAAACTCACATGTGAGGCTCTAGTTTCACTAGTTCGTTTTTAGGGTCGTTACACCAATGGACCATCGATGGGGTCCGTCGACCACTGCACAACCTTATTCTGCAGATTTTTGCTTTTCGTCCCTGCACACGTAGCAACCATTAGGACTTTATTTTACATTTTCTAGACACTTTTTTTAGACACGGACCCTATTATATATCTAGCCAACACGAATACAAAAATAAAACACATATCTAAAGAGTTACAAAAATTAAAATAAAAGAAGAAAACTCCTATATCGAAAAGAAAAACCTATAGTTGGCTAGATTTTACATTCTTGGGTTGCCTCCCAAGCAGCGCTTAATTTAACATCGCGGCACAACACAGACACCTTGATTACTCAGACTTCATCAAGATAGTAGGCTTCTATCAGCTCTTGGATACTCTCCGACTTCCCCATGTAGACCTTGATTCTTTGTCCGTTCGTTTTGAACCTTGTTCCCTCCTTGTTCTCGAGCTCGACCTCTCCATGTGGAAATATATGAGTGACTTGAAATGGCCCGATCCACTAGGACTTGAGCTTGCTAGGGAATAATCGCAACCTTGATTTGAATAAAAGCACCAGATCACCCCCAATAAATTCACGCTTTTCATTTTTTTTTGGTAAAATTAGAACTTTCATTATAACCAAAACATGTACAATTAGAGTTCCAACAGCCTAGACAAGATGCTCCTACATATAACCACTAATTCACTAAAATTTACAAGAAAAACAAGAATCCTATGAAATTCAAATGGGATATTGTGATAATCTCTGCAAACACTCCCTCCATGCTATAGTATTTCTTCCTCTTATATGTATGTGTATCACTATGTCCTTAATGATCACTTCAGAGAGAAAAGGTTTATTTTGGAATCTAATGACTTTTATAGCTTGCCACACCTTATGCACAATCATTGCAAATAGACAGCTAGTTATCTTAGCTTGTCCTCCTCTTCTTCTTGCAACTTGGCTCATCCACTTTACTTCATTCTCCCAATCTTGTATTTGTCTGTTATACCCCATCCATTGTAACAACCTCCTCCATATCATCCTGGTCCCATCACATTCAAGAATAAATGTGAGAATGTTTCTAGATGTTGCCCACAGAAGGCACAATCAGGAGGAACATTAATGCCAAACTTTTGCAATCTCGCAATTGTTGCCAATCGTTTCTGTATAGCTAGCCATAAGATAAAATTATATCTAGGATGTATCTTTGGATGCCTAGCAAGATGTTTCCAAGTCACTTTGGGATGGACAAGCATTAAATTGACATACATTTTATGGATTGCAAATTTTCCTCCCTGCTGGACATTTCCAAGTTGTTGATGTATTGTTCCATGGCTTTGTAGTCGAGTGATCAATTATTGTCTAGATTCCAATACCTTTCTCACCACCCAGGAAGCTGTTTTAGGGATTTAGACTTCGATAATATCACCCTTCTTGATATAATAGTTATGCACCCATTGAACTCACATACAATCCTTTTTCAATAACAGTAACTTTTGGATTGCAGCTGAGTTCCAAATGCAGAGATTTACTATATTTAGTCCACTTGCAGCCCCTGGAAGGCAGACATTAGACAAGCTACTAAAGCTTTCTTGGACACTGTCACTGCACCTGTCCATAAGAATGTTCTGTAAAGTTGCTCAACTGTTTTCATGACATTCTTAGGAATGAGGAAAATCTTAGCCCAATAAGCTTGAATTCCAAACAACACTCCTTTAATTAATTGCATTCTTCCAGCATATGACAATAACTTGGCAGACTAGAAAGTAATTTTGGCTGTGATTTTCTCAATGAGTGGCAAGTAAGCAGTATCAGTCAATTTCTTTCAAGAGAGGGCTACACCAAGGTACCTAAAAAGTAGAGTACCCATACTGATCCCCAATGCTTCTACAATGTCTTGCTTTGTTTGATCACTTACTCCAACAATATATATGGAACTTTTATCATTAGTTGCTTGTAATTCAGATACTTTTGAGAACTTCATGAAAGCATCATGTATTAATTTGAAAAACACAATGTCAGCCCTCCAATACATCAACAGATCATCAGCAGAAAGAATGTGTATGTTGTTCAGCTTTTCACAGCTAAGCAGGTATTCCATAGCCAAGACAAATAGATAAGGGGACATAGGATCCCTTTGTCTAATGCCACTTTGTGCTGGAAAAGGGGCAGCAAGTCCACCATTCATTAACAAGGAATAAGAGACAGTAGCCACACAAGTCATAATCCAGTTCACAAATTTAGCCGGGAATCCCAAATCACTCAGCAACTTCTATAAAAATCCCCATTCCAAAGTGTCATAAGCCTTTCTCAAGTCCACTTTGAGAACACATCTAGGGGATATCCGCTTCCTATTATAACTCTTGAATATTTCATGGTTGACCATGATGTTATCCACTATAATTCTTCCGTCAACAAATGTTGATTGAGCTTTACTCACCAACCCTGAAATCACTAGCTTTATTCTCCTTGTAAGAACTTTGGAAATGATTTTGTATAAAGTTGTGCAGCAAGCTATAGGCTTGCAATCTTTCACTTTTGTAGGTGCTGAAATTTTAGGAAACAATGTTACAACTGTGACATTGATAGCATGATACAGATTGCCAGTTTGAAAGAAGTGCTTAACAGCAGCAATAACATCATTTTGGACCACATCCCAGTTCTTGGTGAAAAATTCAATTGGATATCCATCAACTACTGGAGATTTATCTTTGGGCATCTCTTTAATAGCCTCCAAAATTTCTTTTGTGGTGATCTCTTTAATAAGGTCTCTCTGTTGTGCTATGGATAAGCATCCTCCATCTCTAACCACCTTAGTATTTAAACATGTTAATGCAGATGCTCTAGTCCCCATCAACCCCTTGAAGACAGAAATAAACTCATCATCTATTAGTTTAGGATCTGTCAGCTTGGTTCTTGCTTCAGTATATATGGATGAGATGGTATTGTGGCTGGTCCTAATCTTCCACTGAGCATGAAAGTATTTGGTATTGGAGTCCCCATTATCTATCCATATTTCAATATTTTGATCACGATACTTCTTCATCTTCTCCTTGCACATATGCTTTTAGGAGAAACTCATCAAGCTCATTCATGCCATTCACTCTTTGGCTCGATGTGGCGCCCCAATCCAAATTCAACTTCTTTAGCGCCCACATGTCCTTATGTTTTAGCTCAAACAAAAAGCTGGAAGCATATGATGCTTACGAAATGGTTAAGAGACATGAGCTAATGAAGAGACGCAACGTAAACAGAATCCGTTGCAGTTACAAACCTTTAGCTTCTCTAGATGGAAGGCGGGATTGATGATTTTTCTATGTTTAGCCCATTTGTCTCCCTCCTCTACCAACAAATGGCATGACTTCCCATATACAAGTTGGTAGGGGGACATACCCATGGGAGTCTTGAATGCGGTGTGATAGGCCCATAGAGCATCATCAAGCCTTCTTGACCAGTCAGTTTTATTGGTGTTCATAGTCTTTGCAAGGGTTTTCTTAATCTCTCTGTTTGACACTACAACTTTCCCACTAGATTACGGATGGTAAGGAGTAGCTACATTGTGATGGACTCCATATTTTTTGAGAAACGCCCTGAACAACTTATTGCAAAAGTGGGAACCTCCATCGCGGATAATTGCCCTAAATGTACCAAATCTAGAGAAGATACTCTTTTTCAGGAATGCAGCACCAAAATTTGGTACGCTCAAATTACACCTATATTAAAGAAGTTTAAGCGGTCGTCATCAAATAAAGAACCCAACTTGTAGGTTGGGGTCGATCCCACGAGGAATACGGTTCAGACTTAAACTTAACTCACTATTATATTTGTTTAGTCAACTTATTTTCGAGACAAGTAAATAAAAGGGGGGATTTGTGAACAAATAACCGACTGCTGTTTAAGTAACAAGTGAGCAAGATTCAAACTTTGAGTTACCAATAAGAGAGAGAAACTAGGGCGTGTCTGTTCCCCAAAAGCTCTTAACGAGGTAATCCTAATAATAGTAATCCTTTCCTAGTGTTTTACATGCTAAGTTGGTAAGTTAGGTATCCTTAAGTGATTGGTCCTCCAATAGGGAATTTCACCTCGCACCTTGGTCCGGCTACGTGTGTAGTCTTTACTAACCCTTACCTTTACCTCAAATTAGACATCACATCAATGCATGGCTTAGTTTTCACCCTCGCACCAATTGACTAAGACTATTAGATAGCATTCCACTAAATCTCTGTTGATAATTCTTTTCTCATTAACTACCTCCCTGGTCCGGCAAGTACCAACAAGGAAAATTCTAGCGCATGCACTCGTTAAAAAGACTTCTAAACAAAAGAATTACCAATACATGCATAAACAATATTCAAGAATTACTTAATTATTATTCATACTTTTTAAATTGCTCATGGTTTCCACAACCCTAGTTATTGGTTTAGCTACTCATGCTTGAAAGAACACAATTCCTATTTTCATAAAGAGAATTCATGAACTTACGATTAGAGTAGAAGAAACCCAAAATCTCCAATTGAAATTCAAAGGGAAAATCTTATAAACCAAAATTCGGAAATCAAATTGCTAAAGTTGCAAGTTAATTCCCAAAGAAAATACCAAGAATTAAAAGTAAACAATCATGTCTAACCCCCAAAAATGTGGTTTACATACCTATTTATAGAAAAACATGTCTTAAACAAAAAGAAAACAAAATAAGGAAACAAGTAGTCTGGACGCGGTTTCTATCGACGACACAACCTACGGTCCGTAGGTCACCCTTCGTTGGTCAACACTTAACAACATTTTCAGTAGGTACTGGAGCCTTCATTCTCTGATCCTTAACAACGGACGTGCAAGATAGACCGTGGGTCGATTCATGGTCTGTAGGTCCACTTATGTGGCTCCACACTTAGAACTTTTCATCAGGTACTGGAACTTCAACTCTCTGAACTTATTGACGGATATGCAGGACAGCCCGTGGATCGACGTACGGTTTGTTAGTTGCTTCGTAGTTCCATACTTGGTCAGAATTCCCTGATGATCCATCCACGCGTGCCCAATGACAAACCGTCACAGGACCTACGATTAGTAGGTCACTCCGTGGGTGGCTACTTCTACAAAATTTCAGTTGTCATCCCCATCAACTGCGTCCCAAGCTTATTTACTGCAAACAAGATACAAAACACATTATTTCTAATACAATATGGCCCTAGACACACACAACTCTTAAGTGCATTGCATCAAAAAGTACCGTAAACTCACGGTTTATCAATTCTAATCCCTTAAAAAAAAAAAAAAAAAAACTAAGCCCTAAACCCTAAATCTATAAAACCCTAAATAACCTTAACCTAAAATACCCAAATCCCTAAAAACCTAAATAAAACCCTTAACCTAAAACCCTACACCTAAAATAACTTTAAACCATAACCTAAAATCCTAAATCCTAAAAATTCATAAACCCTAAACCTAAAAACACACAAAAAACCCTAAACAATAAACCCTAAGAAACACTTAACCCTTAAAAACCCTAAAAAACCCAAAAAACTCTAAGCTTTAAACCCTATAAAGACCTAAATTGTATATGCTAAACCCTAAAAATCACAAAAAAAATCCTAAGCCCTAAACCCTAAACCTATAATACACTAAAACAACTTAACCTAAAAAACCAAAAGCCCTAAACCCTAAAAAAACCTACACAAAACCCTTAACCGAAAACCCTAAACCTAAAAAACACAAAAAACGCTAAGCAATAAACCCTAAGAAACACTTAACCCTTAAAATCCTAAAAACCCCTAAACCTAAAAAACTCTAAGCTCTAAACCCTATAAAGCCATAAATGGTAAATGCTAAACCCTAAAAACTACCAAAAAATAAATCTAAGCCCTAAACCCTAAAAAACCCAAACCCCTAAACCCTAAAAACCTAAATAAAACCCTTAACCTAAAACCCTAAACCAGAAAAATCCCTAAGGCCTAAATCCTAACCTAAAACTCTAAATTCTAAACCTAAAACCCTAAGAAACCCTAAAACCTAAACCTTAAGAAACCCTAAATCCTATAAACCCTAAAATAAACGCTAAAAAACCCTAAGCTCTAGACCATAAACCCTAAAAAATCCTAAGAAACACTTAATATTTAAAACCCAAAAAAAAAAAAACCAAAACCCCCTAAACCTAAAAAACCTCTAAGCTCTAAACCCTATAAAGCCCTAAAACGTATAAGCTAACCCCTAAAAAACACAAAAATAAAACCCAAAGAAATAAACCATAAACCTATAAAACCTAGATAAAACCCTTAACCTAAAACCCTAAACCTAAAAAAACCCTAAGCCCTTAACCCTAAACCCTAACCTAAACCAATATATCCCAAAATGTAAGAAACCCTAAATCCTATAAACCCTAATATAAACCTTAAAAGCGTTTAAAACCCCTATAAAATTCTAAGCTCTAAACCCTAAATCGTATAAATTTGTTAACCTTAAACCTAAAAAACACAAAAAAAAACCCTAAGTCATAAACCATAAACCCTAGAAAACCCTAAGATACACTAAACCCTTAAAAACCACTAAAACCGCTAAATATAAAAAAAAATATCTAGCTCTAAACACTATAAAGCACCAAATCATATATGATAAGACCTAAAATCCCACACAAAAAAGTTTAAGCCCTAAATCATAAACCTATAAAACCCTAAAACCTTTAACCTAAAAAACAAACGCCCTAAACCCTAAAATCCTATGTAAAACCCTTAACCTAAAACCCTAAACCTAAAAAATCCCTAAGCCCTAAGTCCTAAACCCTAACCTAAAAGCCTAAATCCTAAACCTAAAACCCTAAGAAACCCTAAACCCTAAACCTTAAGAAACCCAAAATCCTACAAACCCTATAAACCCTAACAAGAGTTTAAAACCCCTCCAAAACCCTAAGCTCTAAACCCTAATTCATAAAAATCCGTAAACCTTAAACCTAAAAAACACAAACAAAATACCTAAAACCTAAACCCTAAACTCTAGAAAATCCTAAGAAACACGTAACCCTTAAATACCCTAATAAAATCAAAATCCCCTAAACCTATAAAACTCTAAGCTCTAAACCCTATAAAGATCTAAACAGTATATGCTAAACCTTAAAAAACACAAAAAAAAAAACCATAAGCCCTAAACCCTTAACCTAAAAAACCCAAAGCATTAAACCCTAAAAACCTAGATAAAACCCTTAACCTAAAACCCTAAACCTAAAAAAACCCTTCGCTTTAAACCTTAAACCCTAAACTAAAACCCTAAATTCTAAACCTAAAACCCAAAGAAACCTTAGAACCTAAACCTTAAGAAACCCTAATTCCTATAAACCCTAAAATAAAATCTAAAAACCAATTAAAAACCCTAAGCTCTAAACCCTAAATCCTAAAAATCCGTAAACCCTAAACCTAAAAAAAACAAAAAGACCCTAAGCCCTAAACCATAAACCCTAAATTTCTAAGCTATAAACCCTATAAAAGATCTAAAATGTATATGCTAAACCCTAAAAATCATAAAATAAAAATCTAAGCCTTAAACTCTTAACCTATAAAACCCTAAAAACCTTAACCTAAAAAACCAAAAGCACTGAACCCTAAATCCTTAACCTAAAGCCCTGAGAAACCCTAAACCTCAAGAAACCCTAAATCCTATATACCCAAAAATAAACACAAAAAAAACAATTTGAAACCCCTAAAAACCCTAAGCTCTAAACCCTAAATCCAAAACCTAAAAAGACCAAAAACCCTAAGCCCTAAACCGTAAGAAAATTTAACGCTTAAAAACCCCTAAACCTAAAAAACTCTAAGCTCTAAACCCTATAAAGCCCTAAATCTTATATGATAAACCCTAAAAAACATTAAAAAAAAAAACATAAGCCCTAAATCCTGAACTTATAAAACCCTTAAAAACCTTAACCTAAAAATCCCAAATCCCTAAATCCTAAAAACCTTAATCTAAAACCTTAAACCTAAAGAAAACATTAACCCTAAACCCCAAAGCCAAAACTAAAACTCTAAATCCTAAGCCTAAAACCCTAAGAAACCCTAAACCCTAAACCATAAGAAACCCTAAATCCTATATACCCTAAAATAAACCATAAAAAAACTTAAGAAACACTTAACCCTTAAAAACCCTAAAAAAAAACTAAACCTAAAAAACTCTAAGCTCTAAACCCGAAAAGGCCCTAAATCATATATGCTAAACCCTAAAAAACACAAAAAAAAAACCGAGGACCGAAACCTTAAACCTATGAAACCCTAAAAAACCTTAACCGAATAAACCCAAAGCCCTAAACCCTAAAAATCTAGATAAAACCCTTAACCTAAAACCCAAAACCTAAAAAACCCTAAGCCCTAAACCCTAAACCTTAAACCTTAAACCTTAAACCTAAAACCCTAAGAAACCCTAAACCTTAAACCTTAAGAAACCCTAAATCGTATAACCCTAATATAAACCATAAAAAGCATTTAAAACCCCTACAAAACCCTAAGCTCGAAACCCGAAATCCCATAAATATGTTAACCTTAAACGTAAAAAACACAAAAAAAAACCTAAGCCCTAAACCCTGTACCCTAGAAACCCCTAAGATACACTTACCCCTTAAAAACCCTAAAAAATCCCAAAAACTGCTAATCCTAAAAAAAACTCTATGCTCTAAATCCTATGAAGCCCTAAATAGTATATGCTAAACCTTAAAAAACACAAAAAAACCTAAATCCTAAACCCTAAACCTATAAAACCCTAAAAAACCCAAATCCCTAAATCCTAAAAACCTAGATAAAACCCTTAACCTAAAACCCTAAACTTAAAAAAACCCTTAACCCTAATCCATAAACCCTAATAAACCCTAAATCTTAAAATCCCTTAAAATGAATTTCAAAACCATAACTCTAAAACCTAATTCCTAAAAATATGTAAACCTTAAACATAAAAAACACAACAAAACCCTAAGCCCTAAACCCTAGAAATCCCTAAGATACACTTAACCCTTAAAAACCCTTAAAAACCCAAAAACCCCAAAACCTAAAAAGCTCTAAGCTCTGAACCATATAAAGATCTAACCTTTATATGCTAAACCCTAAAAAAACATTTAAAAAAACCGAAGCCCTAAACCCTTAACCTATAAAACCATAAAAACCTTAACCTAAAAAATGAAAGAACTAAAGCCTAAAAAACCTAGATTAAACCCTTAATCTAACACCCTAAACCTTAAAAAACCCTAAGTCCTTAACCCTAAACCTTAAACCCTAAACTAAAAGCCTTAATTCTAAACCTAAACCTCTAAGAAACCCTAAAACCTAACCCTTAAGAAACCTTAAATCCTATAAACCCTAAAATCATTTAAAAACCCTTAAAACCCTAAGGTCTAAACCCTAAATCCTAAAAATCGTAACCCAAAACCTAAAAAACATAAAAAAAAACAACCTAAGAAACACTTAACCTTTAAAAACCGTAAAAAAAACTCAGAAACCCCTAAACCTAAAAACTCTAAGCTCTAAACCCTATAAAGCCCAAAATCGTATATGCTAAAACCTAAAAAACACAATAAAAACCCTAAGGCCTAAACCCTAAACCTATAAAATCTGAAGAAATCTTAATTTAAAAAACTCAAAGACCTAAACCCTAAAAACCTAGAAAAAACCTAAACCCCAAACCCTAAAAAACCCAAAGAAACACTTCACCCTTAAAAACCTTTGAAAACCCAAACCCCTAAACCTAAAAAAGTCAAAGCTCAAAACCCTATAAATCCCAACTTTATACGCTAATCACTAAAAACACAAAAGAAGCCCTAAGCCCTAAACCTTAAAAAATATTAACCTAAAAACCCCAAAGCCCTGAACCCTAAAAACATGGATAAAACCCTTAACATAAAACCCTAAACCTACAAACACCCTAAACTAAAACCCTAAATCCTTAACCTAAAATCCTACGAAACCCTAAACCTTAAGAAACCCTAAATCCTATAAATCCAAAAATAAACCCTAAAAACAATTATAAACCCCTACAAAACCCTAAACCTTAAAAATCCATAAATCCTAAACCTAAAAAACACAAAAAAAAAAAAAACCTAAGCCCTAAACCCTAAAAACCCCTAAGAAACACTTAACCCTTAAAAACCCTTAAAACCCCTAAACCCCTAAACCCATAGCCGTCAATATAGGCTAGGCCCGTTGGGCCTGCCTGGCCTAACCCGGGATTTAATAGGGCTGGGCTAAGATTTTCGGAGCCCATTTAAGAAAAGAGTTTTTTAGCCCAGCCTAAATAAGCCTGCTAATTTGTGGGGCTTGAGAAATATAGGTAGGGCCGGCCCATGGTCCAATAAAATTTAATTAAAAAAATATAATATAATATTAAAATTTAAAATTAAAGAGAGTCCAAACTCAAAATCTATTTAAAGTTTAATTCCCTAAAGTCTTTAGGGAATCACTAATACACCGTAGTATATTTATTCACCATCCGCAGCCGTCTTCTCTAGTTCTCTTACTAGTTTGTTATCTTTTATTTGTGGATTTGATTAACAAGTAGTAACATTAATACCATGTAATATTGTTTTGTCGATACTTATGATAATATTTTTGAATTATAATTTATAATTTAATTTAATAATTATAAAAAAATATTATTTTTAAAAAAGTGGGCTGGCCCGGCAACCTGTAGCCCACGTACTTGTGGGCTGGGCTGACCATTTTATGGCCCACACCAAAAATGGGCTAGCCCGACCTGACCCGTAAAATGTCAAAGCTTGTATGGGTTAGCCCAGATGGTGTGGGCTAGCCCATATTGACAGCTCTACGGCTAAACCTAAAAAACTCTAAGCTCTAAACCATATAAAGCCCTAAAAATTATATGTTCAACCCTGAAAACACAAAAAAACCACCCTAAGCTTTAAACCCTAAGCCTTAAACCCTAAACCTATAACCCCCTAAGAACCTTAGACTAAAAAATCAAAAGACCTAAACCCTAAAAACGTAGATAAAACTTTAACCTAAACCCTAAAAACCTTAACCCAAAAAACCAAAAACCCTAAAACCTAAAAACCTAGATAAAACCATTAACCTAAAAAAAACCTAAACCCTAAACCTTAAAAAACCCTAAATCCTATATACCCTAAAATCAATTTTAAAACCCTAAACAACTCTAATCTCTAAACCCTAAATCCTAAAAATCCATAAACCCTAAACCTAAAAAACACAAAAAACCCTAAGCCCTAAACCCTAAACCTATAAAATCCTAAAAAAACTATATCTAAAAATCCCAAAGCACTAACCCCTAAAAAACTAAATAAACCCCTTAACCTAAATCCCTAAACCTAAAAAAAAACTAAGCCCTAAGCCCTAAACTCAAAATCCTAAACCGAAAACCCTAAGAAACCCTAGACCCTAAACCTTAAGAAACCCTAAATCCAATATACCCTAAAATAAACCCTAAAAACCATTTAAAAGCCCTACAAAACCCTACGCTCTAAATCCTAAATCTTAAAAATTTGTAAACCCTAAACCTTAAAAAAAAAAAAAAAAACCAAATCCCCAAACCCTAAAAAACCCTAAATCCTTAACCTAAAACCCTATGAAACCCTAAATCCTATAAACCCAAAAATAAACCCTAAAAACAATTTTAAACCCCTACAAAACCCTAAGCTCTAAACCTTAAACCCTAAACCTAATAATTATATGCTAAACCCTAAAAACACAAAAAAAAAAAAACCTAAGCCTTAAACCCTAAACCTATAAAACCCTAAGAACCTTAACCTAAAAAATCAAAAACCCTGAACCCTAAAAACCTAGATAAAACTTTTAACCTATAAAACCCTACCCTAAAATCCTATATACCCTAAAATACATTTAAAAACCCCTAATCTCTAAACCCTAAATCCTAAAAATTCGTAAACCCTAAACCTAAAAAACACAAAAAAAAACCTAAGCCCTAAACCCTAAACCTATAAAATCCTAAAAAACCTATATCTAAAACACCCAAAGCACTAACCCCCTAAAAAAACTAAATAACACCCTTAACCTAAAACCCTAAACCTAAAAAACCCTAAGCCCCAAGCCCTAAACCCTAAACCCTAAACCCTAACCTAAAACTCTAAATCCTAAACCAAAAACCCTAAGAAACCCTAGACCCTAAACCTTAAGAAACCCTAAATCCTATATACCCTAAAATAAACCCTAAAAATCATTTAAAAGCCCTACAAAACCCTAATCTATATATCATAAATCTTATAAAATTGTAAACCCTAAACCTAAAAAACACAAAAGAAAACCCAAAGCCCTAAACCCTAAAAAACCCTAAGAAACACTTAACCCTTAAAAAACCAAAAAAACCCCTAGACCTAAAAAACTCTAAGCTCTGAACCCTATAAAGACCTAAATCATATATGCTAAATCCTAAAAACAACAAAAAAACTCTACGCCCAAAACCCTACACCTATAAAACCCTAAAAAACCTTATGCTAGAAAACCTATAGCCCTAAATCCTAAAAATGTAGATAAAACATTTAACCTAAAACCCTAAACCCTAAACCCTAAACCCTAACCTAAAATCCTAAATCCTAATCTGAAAACCATCCTAAACCTTAAGCCTAAAGAAACCCTAAATCCTATAAACCCTAAGACCCATTTTAATACCCTACAAAACCCTAATCTCTAAACCCTAAATCCTAAAAATCCATAAACCCTAAACCTAAAAAACACAAAAAAAAAACTTAAGCCCTAAACCATAAAATACCCTAAGAAACACTTAACCCTAAAAAACCCAAAAACCCCTAAACTTTAAAAAATCTAAGCTCTAAACCCTATAAAGATCTAAGTTAAACTCTAAAAACATACAAAAAAAACCCTAAGCCCTAAACCCTAATGTCACGATCCCGACCATCGTGATTGACACCCACATTAACCCTCCGGTGGGAGACTGATTTGCCTTCCATGCCTTGGCTGCTGATCTACGACCACCATCTATGGAGCGTCAATGGACCTACGGTCCGTAGATCACCTCCGTAGATGCCCTTTTCTGCATTTCTTTCAGCCGTCTCTCTAATTCCGCGCTCGAACATCTTTCTTGCAAAATATGATAAAAACCAATACAAAAAGGCCCTAGACACACATAACTTGTAAGTGAAATGTATTAGAAATACCATAAACTCACGGTATATCAGAGAACCATTACTACAATCCAAACCAAACAACTAATCCAAAAACTAAAGCATTTAAGTTACGGAAGCAAGGTAAATACTAAGGAAAAGAAATAGGGAGTTCTTATAAAATCTAAACTAAAGTCTATCAACTAAACGAATGCGGAAGTAATACCTAGAACATGAAAGTCAATGTACCAAAACATCTAACAATGAACCAAGGTCTAAACAAGAAGGGTTACAACCCCAAACTAATGAACTAACAACTAACTAGAAAGTCTAAGTCCGAAATGTGGACATAGTCAAAAGGAGAACTGATGGCAGCTCGGAAGAACTGGCTCTCCCTTAAATTTGATCGACGATCACTGATCTTCTAGATGAGGTCTGTCAATAGCCGCCTGAAGATGCACTGTACTCAACAAAGAAAGAGAAAGTGAAGTATCAGTACTCAACCATAATGTACTAGTAGGATCACGCGGCTATCCCACTAAGTGCAACATATATAAGCCATTACAACATTATAAGCGCAGGCATATATCTAACATATATAATACTATAAACATTTATGAACAAGGCACAGTTTAACATTTCTCAAGATACATAATTATATCAAATCATTGGTACTCTAATGGAACCAAAACCCAAACTGTTAGCACACTTGAATGTGGTACCCGATCAAATGTTTATGCCGGAACATGGCAACCGATCCCATATTTATGCCTGAATGTGGCAACCGATCCAAGTTAGTGTGTTGGAACGCAACAGCCGATCCATTCACAAAGACACAATCACATGTATATTCTTATAATCATACAAACAAGTCATGATTCATGGCATTCATCATTTATCTATCTCATTATAACTAGTATGATCAAGAATGCATCATTCGCATACATACACGTATTATAATGAAGTAATAATATACATATATCACACAATCATGAAATCCATCACCTACCTCGAAACAAGCTTGAAAAACCCCTAAGAAAGTTGATTCTTCCCTTTCCGGATTAGTTCCGCTTGTTCTTGGTCTACAAACAATCATAGTAACATGGAAATCAATAAACAATCACTTTACTCGAATTACTAACAATTCTATCAACTCTAGATCATTACCATGATCCCAATATCCAAATAAGGGCTTTTCCCACCATAATTCTCAGATCAAAACTCTTCCCCATCGAAATTTACCCATTAGATTACGTTCTACGGATCAAAGATTCGGGGAGTTAAAATCTTACCTTTAGCCTCAAGAATAGTGAAAAACTATCAAGAAAACCCCTGGGTTCGTTCCTTAGCTCTCAAATTCAAAAAATGTAAAATAAAATGTTTTTGGGTATATTTCCAACTTTAAGTCGTGTTTGCCCTACTATGGTGGCACCCACCCCGCTACAGCTGCCCCACCCTAGCGGCAGAAATCCTGTCTCAACGGCTTGCACAAAACTAGTGAGCAAAATTAATAATTTTAAGACTCCATTTCACAACACATCTTCCACAAACAACACTCAGAAACTACCCATTCATGCTAAGATCGATATCGGGAGTTCTACTAGCCCGAATTCAATTCTGTAAAGTCGTATGAGTTCCTTAACGACTTATCTATCAACTCATGTGATCAAATTCATAATTAAATCACCCAATTGTTACCATATTTCCCTAGACATTAATGACTCGAATTTCATCTAAATCTGGACTAGGTTGGGAAATTCCAAGTTACTACGAAAAAGTTTTCCGACCCAAATTTTTTCCCCGTTGGCTTTTCTATAACGACGGAACCCGGTCATTATAATAGATATAAATTTACCCATCACTTGTCCTCGAATGACAAACTTAGGAAAAATAGGCTAAGGAAGGAATCGAGTAGTACCTGAATCGACGAACAATTGGGGATACTTGTCTCGCATGTCCTTATCAGTTTCCCAAGTAGCTTCCTCAACTGGATGATGCTTCCATTGAACTTTCACGGACTTCATCTCCTTGGTGCTCAACTTCCGGACATCACGATCAAGAATTACAATCAGTTTCTCCTCATATTGGAGGTCTTTATCTAATACAATTGAGTCCCACTTAATGATATAATACCCATCACAATAATATCTTTACAATATGGACACATGAAATATCGGATGAACTCCCGGTAGGTTAGGAGGCAAAGCCAATCTATATGCTACCGATCCTACACATTCAAGAACCTCAAAGGGACCAATGTATCGCGGACTTAGCTTACCTTTCTTGCCAAATCTCATCACCCCTTTCATGGGTGATACCTTAAGAAGAACATTCTCGCCGGTCTGAAATGTCATGTCTCTTACCTTATGATCCTCATACTTCTTCTATCAACTCTGGGCTGCAAAAAGCTTAGGTTGAATACTCCTCACTTATCTGGAGCATCCTTCACTAAATCAACCCCCAAAGGTTTCACATCTCCAACCTCAAACCATCTTATCGGTGATCTACATCCCCTCCCATATAATGCCTCAAACGGTGCCATATCAATGCTGGAGTGATAACTATTATTATAAGATAATTAACACAAGGGTAACAACTTATCCCAATGTCCTTCAAAGTTAATCACACATGCCCTCAACATGTCCTCTAACGCTTGAATAGTCCTTTTCGATTGCCCATCCATTTATGGATGAAAAATGGTACTAAAAGTTAGTTGTGTGCCCAATTTATAAAGTAATTTCCTCCAAAACTTGGAAGTAAACTGCGTACCACGATCTGAGATGATAGATAGGGGCACCCCATTCAACCTCACTATAACTTTAACGTACACCCAAGCTAATTTTTCAGCATTGTAATCTATTCTTACCGAAATAAAATGGACTGACTTAGTCAATCTATCCACCACTACCCAAATAGAATCAAACTTCCCCAACGTCTTGGGAAGACCAACCACGAAATCCATGGCTATCCTCTCCCACTTCCACTCCGGAATTAACATCCTTTGAAGCAAACCTGCAGGCCTTTGATGTTCATACTTCACTTTTTGACAATTTTGACACTTAGCCACAAACTCCGCTATGTCCTTCTTCATGCCCGACCACCAATAAATTTGCTTCAAATCTCGGTATATCATGGTCACACCCAGATGAATGAAATATCGCGAACCATAGGATTCTATCAACAACTTTTGAATCAAGTCATCAACTCGAGGAACACAAATCCTATCTTTAAAACTAAGCACACCTTCCGCATCAAGAATGGTCTCTTGTGCCTTACCAATCACAGTCTTTTTCTTAAGTTCATTCAAATTTTCTTCTTTGAATTGCTTGGCCTTGATCTCTTCCATAAACATGGACCTTACTTCTATGCTGGCTAGCACCCACCTTTTTCTGAGATGCCAAATTGCATGAATGTAGACTCCAAGGTTTGAATTTCCTTGGCCAAAGGTCGTCTAGTAGACTCGTTTTGGTACATCTCGATCAACAAACTTAGGCTCTGATACAAACTTTGTCACGACACCGACCATCGTGATTGACAGCCACATTAACCCTCAAATGGGAGAACCATTACTACAATCCAAACCAAATAACTAAACCAAAAACTAAAGCATTTAAGTTACGAAAGCAAGTTAAATACTAAGGAAAAGAAATAGGGAGTTCCCATGAACTCCAACCAAAAGTCTATCAACTAAATTAATGCGGAAGTAATACCTAGAACCTGAAAGTCAATGTACCAAAATAGCTAACAATGAACCAAAGTCTAAACAAGAAGGGTTATATTCCCAAACTAATGAACTAACAACTAACTAGAAAGTCTAAGTCCGAAATGTGGAGATAAACGAAAGGAGAACTCATGGCAGCACAGTAGAACTGGCTCATCCTTGAATTTGATCGACGATCACTGATCTTCTAGACGAGGTATGTCAATAGCCGCCTGAAGATGTCCTGTACTCAACAAAGAAAGAGCAAATGCAGTATCAGTACACAACCATAGTGTATTGGTAGGATCACACGACTATCCCACTAACTGCAACATACATAACCCTTTACAACAATATAATCGCATGCATATATCGAACATATACAATACTATCAACATTTATGAACAAGGCACAATTTCACATTTCTCAAGATACATAATTATATCAAATCATTGGTCCTCTCATGGAACCCAAACCTAAAATATTAGCATACTAGAACGTGGTACCCGATCCAATGTTTATGCCAGAACGTGGAAACCGATCCCATATTTATGCCTGAATGTGGCAACCGATCCAAGTTAGTGTGTCGCAATGCAACACCCGATCAATTCAACAAGTCACAATCACAAGTATATTCTCATAATCATACAAACAAGTTATGATTCATGGCATTCATCATTCATCAATCTCATTAACAACTAGTATGATCAATAGTGTATCATTCACATACATACACATATTATAATGAAGCAAGAACATACATATATTACACTATCATGAAATCACAATCATCACCTACCTCGAAACAAGCTTGAAACCCCTAAAAAACTTGATTCTTCCCTTTTCGGATTCGTTTCTCTAGTTCTTGGTCTACAAATAATTTTAGTAACATGGAAATCAATAAACAATCACTAATTACCCTAATTACTAACAATTCTTTCAACCTTATATCATACCTACGATTCCAATATCCTAATTAGGGCTTTTCCCACCATAATTCTCAGATCAAAACTCTTCCCCATTGATATTTACCCATTAGATTATGTTCTACTGATCGAAAAATGGTTCGGGTAATTAAAATCTTACCTTTAGCCTCAAGAATGATGAAAAACTGTCAAGAAAACCCCTGGGTTGGTTCCTTAGCTCTAAAGTTCAAAAGTTGCAGAATAAAATATTTTTGGGGTTTATTTTTTACTTTAAGTCGCGTCTGGCCTGCTATGGCGGCACCCACCTCGCTACAGCGGGCTTACCCTGCCGCCAGAAATCACGCCTTAGCGGTTTGCATGGAACTAGTGAGCAAAATTAATAATTCCAAGACCCCATTTCACAACACACCTTCCACCAATAACACTGAGAAATTACCCATTCACGCTAAGATCGATTTCGGGAGTTCTACTCGCCTGAATTCAATTCTTTAAAATCGTACGGGTTTCTTAACGAATTATCTATCTACTCATGTGATCAAATTCATAATTAAATCACCCAATTGTTACTCTAGACTTTAATGACTCCAATTTCATCCAAATCTAGACTAGGTTGGGAAATTTCAAGTTACTATGAAAACCTTTTTCGACCCAAAATTTTTCCCCATTGGCTTTTATATAACGACGAAACCCGGTCGTTACACCTAAACACTAACCTAATACCCTAATTACTAAACCCCTAAAAAACCCAAAGCTCTTAACCCTAAATCCAAACAATCCGTAAACCATAAAACTAAAAAACACAAAAAAAACCCTAAGCCCTAAAGCCTAAACCCTAAAAACCTTAAGAAACATTTAATCCATAAAACCCTAATAAAAACAAAAACCCATAAACCTAAAAAACTTTATTCTCTAAACCCTATAAAGTCATAAATCGTATATGCTAAACCCTAAAAACACAAAAAAAAAAAACTTAAGCCCTAAACCTTAAACCTATAAAAATCCTTAAAAATCTTAACCTAAAAAACCCAAAACCCTAAAAAGATAAATAAAACCCTTAACCTAAAACCCTAAACCTAAAAAAACCCTCAGCTGTAAACCCTAAACCATAACCTAAAACCCTAAATCATAAAGCTAAAACCCTAAGAAACCGTATAACCTAAACATTAAGAAACCCTAAATCCTATAAACCCTAAAAAAATCCTAAAACCCATTTAAAACCCCCAAAAAACCCTACCTCTAAACCTAAATCCTCAAAATCCGTAAATCCTAAACCTAAAAAACCCAAAAAAAAAACCTAACAAACACTTAACCCTAAAAAAACACAAAGAAAAACCCTAAGCTCTATACCCAAAGCACTAAACCTTAAAAACCTAGTTAAAACCCTTTACCTAAAACCCTAAAACTAAAAAAACCCTAAGCCCTAAACCCTAAGAAACCCTAAGCCCTAAACATTAAGAAACCCTAAATCTTATAAACACAAAAATAAAATAAAAAAACTATTTAAAACCCCTAAAAACCCTAATCTCTGAACCGTAAATCCTAATAATCTGTAAACCCTAAACCTAAAAGAGACAAAAAAAAAACCTAAGAAACACTTAACGGTTAAAAACCCTAAAAAGACTCAAAAACCCCAAAACCTAAAAACTCTAAGCTCAAAACCCTATAAAGTCCTAAATCGTATACGCTAAACCTTAAAAAATACAAAAAAAAACCTAAGCCCTAAACCCTAAAAACCCTTAACCTAAAAAACCGAAAGCCCTAAACCCTATGGAAATTACAATTATAGGTGTTTCCGAAGCACATTTTCGGGCATTTTTGGGGTCGTTTCAATATCTCCCCCTTGGGAACATTCGTCCCCGAATGTTAAAGAAACGTACATGAGAGACACAAACATGGCAATTTCAGCCCACATAAGGATGCAACAATGCACTTACACCTTATTTCAAAACCTCAACATAGTTGTAAAACCACAATGAACTTGTCAACTTAAACATGAATGTATGCAATGACATGGGGGCTGAACTTAAGACCTGAGATTTTATAAAGGGCTTAGATCAATACCTTAGGCTTGAGTGGAGTGGAAAAGATAAGGATATCGCCTTTGCATGTCCGCTTCGGCC
>JAJOOO010013115.1:0-17438 GCA_029582685.1 Solanum piurae
TAATATATATATATATATATATATATATATATATATATATATATTACATACGATAAGGAGGGAGGGATATATATTGTTTAATTTTTTTAGGGAGAGTTAAAATTTTAAAGTATGAAGGGTTTGAAAAATTTTCACACTACTATTATAATCAAATAAATACAAATTGCTTTCAAGAAAAAAAGGAAAAAAGAAATGAGTTCGTGGGGCCACACATGAAATAAGACTTTTTGGGACTTCTGAGTCTTGATAAAGAAAATTATATTTTTCTAGAATTTATTTTGATTACATATCATTGAAATAACTTTGTCCTTAAATAAAATTAAAATTACAAAATTGTCATTGGTCGTCCCAATCTTGACTCTTCAATATAATAGAAATTTGATCGAGGTTGCTTTGAGGGTAATGCATCAATGTTGTTGTGGTGAAAGGTTATTCTCACATGAAGGATTCATAGGATTGAAAGATTTTCTCAACTAAATTTGAATAAAGATTTAGGAGCTATTCTAAATGAACTTTAGCTTGGATTGACTACTTAATTGTGCCTTTCTATGGATACTAAGATGAATACGATTAATGACTATTTCGTGGGATTTATGCTTAGCACTGAGTGGACTAGTTGTGATTACCCATGTTCCATAACTATGTGCCATCATAGGTTTGTCTTAGATAGACATTAGCTAGTGGATAAACTTTAGCTCAAGTTTATGGTTCTTACCTTGGCAAGTAAGGACATCTCTTTCGGTGTGGGATAGACACCGGATTCCATGGTATAGCTAACATGGTCTATGTCGGTAAAAGACAAGCTACCCACAATAATAAACTAAGGTTACTTTCTAAAGTATCTCAAATGTATTTTAAAGATGTTTAGCTTGCCAAAACCATGTATATGCTTATGTTATGTAACATGTTATTTAATGATTTAGCTTGGTCATTGCATGTCATGTAAATTCCCTTTTTAGCATGATTCATAACTTGTATGTCTTGCTATCATACTTAGTACATTTCATGTACTAATGCATACTTGCGTGTACATTGTTTCACTAATGTAGGTTCCAACTCTCCTATTCCGCACACTCATGGCTAGTTTATTCTTTTGAGCTTCTGAAGATTAGTGAGTCCTCATGTTCCGAGGACCGAGACTCTTTTATTGTTTATGTCATTTTCACTTCGGACTTATATGTGATTTATGGGTTATGCCCTAATCACTTTTCTTATGATGTATTAGATGACTTTGAGACTTATGTCAGACTTCCACTTTTGTCAAACTGTTTATGATATAAAATGAGTCTTTGAATTCTTTAAAATTCTATTATCTTGTATGATGTATGCTGAGTGGCTTGTGTAGGGGCCTCTCAGGGTTCTATACGCCATATTAAACCTAGGGAATACTTTGGTCGTGACAAAATTACATCCTATTTTCCAGAAGGGTCCTGCTAAATCTCTTTTTCGGGAGGGAAGAGGGTCTGCTAAATTAAGTTCCATTTCGCAAGAGGGTTATGCTAATCTCATTTTTTCCTACTAGGTACTGCTAAATTATGTCCCATTTTCTAAGAGATTCTTGGTAAATTAAATATCAGTTATTAATAGTAACCTTCTTAATTCATTTTTTAGGAGGGTCTTGCTTCAAAAAACTTAGAGAGGAAGATGAAATATTCTCCTCTCCCATGGAATATGCTTATGATTAATATTGAGCTGAAATTTTCCACATGGCAACATGCCATTGAGTTTGATATCTTTTTTTTCTATGTTCATTTTTTGAAAATAACCAACAATAAAAATACTACTATAATATTGAAGATAAAAAAAAATTAAAGAACATATTTTTTGTAATTTTTCTATTTTCTTAAAAAAAAAGTATCATCTAAAAGTGACTATTTTTGTGGTTTTCAATTTTCTTAAGTAAAATCTATTTTTTTTTAAAATTAGTAGATATTTAAACTAAAATATGGGTTGAAACTTGAGAAAGGCCAAAAATCTTTTGTCTATTGCTTGACCCTCTTTGATTGGAAATATGAAGAGTTTTCAAACAAAGAAGTAGACAACGACACAAGTTTTGACCCAACCATTATTTGAAAGGGGAATGAAAAGATGTGACTCTTATCCTGATTTCAGGCAACCTACATACCCCAGGTTATAAGGAAATCAATTCATGTGTAGTTGAAGAAGATAAAATCATTAGATGAGTTTGAGATTGAATGAGTTCCTATCGAGGATCCGTTCTGTGGCTCTGATTGTTACATTTAAATGAAAGACCTGGAAAATGGGACTTACTTTAGCAAGACCCTCATGGAAAATAGATTAGAAAGACCTAGTAAATTGGACATAATTTAGTAGGCCCCTCCCGAAATATTGGACTTAATTTAGCAGGACCCTCTTGGAAAATTGGATTTAGTAGGAACTCTCCTGGAAAATTTGATTTAGCATGAAGAATCATGGAAAAAATGGATTTAGCAGGAATCCTCTTGAAAAATTGAATTTAACAGGACCTCCTGAAAAATGGTACTCCCTGAGTTTCAAAAAGAATGGCCTAGTTTGACTTGGAACGGAGTTTAAACAAAAAAAGAAGATTTTTTAATATTGTGGTTCTAAATTAAAGTTATGTCAAATGTAATAAAATTCCCTCTAATCTTGTGGCCTTAAACATGCCACGTGGAAAGTTGAAGTTAAAGTGTTGCCAAAAAAGGAAAGAGGTCATTCTTTTTGAAATAGACTAAAAAGGAAATTAGGCCATTCTTTTTTAAACGGAGGAAGTATATTATTTAGAAGGACCCTCTTGACAAATGGAATTTAGTAAGAACATCCTAAAAGATGAGATTTAATTTAGAAAAGCTCTCCTGAAATAAAACTAGCAGGACCCTCTTGGAAAATGAGACTAGTATGACCCTTTGGAAAATGGGATTGGCAAGATCCTCCTGAAAAATAGGATTAACATTACCCTCTTGGAAAGTGGGACTAGTTGGACCTTCTTGTAAAATGGGATATAATTTAACAGAGACTCTCCTAAATAATAGGATCTAGTTTAACATAACTTCATGAAAATGAAGTTTACTTTTAATAATCAAAAGCCATGTGGATACATTGCAACAAAGGTCGAGTGTTGTTCAATGTATCAATACACAATGTAAGCACTATCTTTGATTCATATTCGCAAATTTTTTCTTACTTAAATTGAGGAAAAATATTTGTTCTATATTTGTAGTTTTCTTTGATATGAGGAACCTCTCAAAGAAATAATAAGGACAATCCACATTTCATGCTTAAGAGCTTACCTGAAGAACAAAGTCAACTTTTAATTTTAAGTAGCAAGAACCTGCTTGGAGAATACGATTCACTTTCAAGTTAAACTTTAGATCAAAATGCCTATCTCACAACTTGAGAAGATATGAAGGTGCAAGTAAAGATTCAAGAGAAGTTACATAGATAGAATTGTGCATTTGTATTTTCATTTTGTTTTTTGTCTTTCATTCTAATGTAACAATTAGAGTCGTGAACCAGAGCCTCGATGGGAGCATTCGACCTCAAACTCATCTCATCATTCTATATTATTAAACTACATGTGACCCGATTCTCCTACTTCTTTATTTGAAAACTCTTCATGCTTCCATTCAAAGAGGAGCAAGCGGTAGACATATGATTTTTGACCTTTCTCGAGTGTCAACCCACATTTCAATTTTAAATATCTATTTTTAATCTAATCTTTATTTCAATTTTTATTTTATCTTTTAAGTAGATTTTACTTGAGAAAATTGAAAACAAAAAAATAAAAGTTTTTGGATAGTATTTTTTTAAGGAAATAGAAATATTACAAAAACAAATGTTCTTTAATTTTTCTTATATTTAGTATTATAGTAGTATTTTTATTGTTAGTTATTTAAAAAAAAATGTAAATCCATAAAAAATCGAACTCATTGGAATGTTGCCACATGATAAATTTCATTCCAGTTTTGATCAGAAACATATTCCATGAAAGAGAAGAATGTTCCATTCTTCCTTTCCAAGTTTCTTGATCCTACCCAAAACTCATAAAGGAGTTTAGGGAAGGATTGACACAAAATATAGACACCAAACCGTAGACCTAGTAGAACCTAGCTATAAATAGAAACATATACTCATAAACCTGAAGAGGACTTAGAGATCCACCGTACCGCCTAAACTCCATGAAAAGGTTGACCATATCAGATACGATTCCAAATTATATCTCATATGATTCAAAATCATATCTGATATGATTCTAAATATCCGAGACAATATTCTAATTTAACTAAGCACAATCACACCATTGATATTGTGCAAGATATGATATGATATTGTGCTAGAATCATACTTGTACCTTTGTATATACATATTGGATAGTTTATCAATTGTAAAGCATAGAAATAAATAATAGTTTTCAACTCTTTTTGGTCTCTGATTTCTCAATTGTTATCATGGTATCAAGAGCCTAATTTTTTTTCCAGAAACTAGTTTAATTTGCTCCTTATTGTTGTTTGATTTCTATCATCGGATATATCTTGTCTTTCTAATGGAGTCACATTCTCACGACATTTTGTCTACCAAATTTGATGGAAAAAATTATCCGATGTGGGAATTTCATTTCCGGATCTTTGTTTAAGGGAAAAGATTGTTTGGAATCTTGGATGGATCAACAACTGAGCCAAATGAAGACAAGGAAAAACAAGTTTGACATGCTAATAATGCTCGTGTAATTTCGTGGATCCTCAATTTTGTGCATGCAGATGTTGCACTCAGTCTGCGTCCGTTCAACTTGGCAGCAGAGATGTGGAAGCATCTCAAAAAGGTATATTCTCAATGTAATCATTCTCGGGATTTTGAGTTGGAACATACTCTTTCAGAATACAAACAGGGAGATAAAGACATTCAGAGTTATTATTCGGGACTTATGGCAATCTGGTTGGAACAAGACCAAAGCTTTGGAGGAAACCTTTCTTCCATAGGCTTCAAAGAAGTTATGTTGGAGAGGAAGAAGACTCGAGTTGTCCAATTTCTCATGAAATTGAGACCTGACTTTGAGCCTATTAGAGCTAACATTCTTAAAAAAGAAACTTTTCCAGACATCGATGTAGTTTTTGGAGAACTCATTCGTGAGGAGACGCGCATCAATACTCTAGCATCCATGGATTCGTCCTACACAATTTACGTGGCTATGTATACATCAAAAGGTACCCATAAATCATATACTCAGAGCTCATTTAAAAAGTCTGGACTCCAATGCTTTGAGTGCAAAGAGTATGGCCATATTGCGTCACATTGCAAGAAAAGAAACATATACAATTATTGTAAGAAGTCTGGCCATATAATTCTGGAGTGCAATCAACGCCCAAACACGCTTTAAAGCAAGCACAAAGCTTATCAAGCGTCTGAAGCTTATGTGAGTCAAACAAAGATCACACCATCTTCTTTGGATTCGAAAGCACTTCAAAAGATGATACAAGATTCAGTTGCAACTGCTCTCCCCGTGGCTATTTCAGTGCTCTCACTCTTTCCTATCCTGGTAAGAATTTAAATAAGAATTCAAAAGTTTGACATATAGATTCGACTGCATCTAACCATATGACAAGAGATATTTATAATTTACACTCTTTATCAACTCCATCATAAAATAATCTTATTTTTACGGTCAATGGTGATACTTTACCTGCCTCTAAGATTGGAAATTCATCTTGCTTCACTAATGTACTTTTTTCCCCTACACTTACTTTTAATCTTATTTCGGTTGGACAGTTGGTGGGACAAATTTGCCTTGTTGTTTTCTCATGTCTTGGTTGTGTTGTTCAGAATCTGGAGACAGGGAAGGTGATCGGCAAAGGTCGTAAAGTTGGGAGAATCTTCTAGTTGTCCATGTCTGAAACACCTCACCATGCATGTTATCTGGATGCCACTAAACAGACATCACTAAATCAAATAAATTGTGGTACTTGTGGCATCATAATCTTGGACATCCACATGCTCAAAAAATTTCGTCCATGTTACATTATTGTCTTCATTTGAATAAGAAATCATGGGGTTTTTCATCAAAATTGCCTTGTGAAAATTGTGCTAAATCCAAAAGTCATAAACTGCCTTTTCCTTGTAGTACTACTTCATACAACTGTACTTTTAGTTTGATTCACAATGATGTATGGGGTCCTGTACCAATTTCATCTAGATTGGGGTATCGATATGTTATCTTGTTTATTGATCATGTTTCTCGATATACATGAGTCTTCTTTTTTAGAAACAAAAGTGAAGTTCCTAAAACTGTACAACAATTTGTCACCTATGTTGAGACTCAGTTTAATAAACGAATCAAAAAATTTCGATCTGATTCACGTGGGGAATACATGAAGTCAGAACTCATAGATTTTCAAAGAGAGAGGCATTACTTCGCAACACTCTTGTCCATACACACCTGAGCAAAATGGGGTTGTAGAAATAAAAAATTGGCATGTTTTGAAAACCACATTAGCTCTTCTTGATACATCAAATGTTCCTAAAATATTTTGGGTTGAAGCCATCCAAACTTCTGTCTATTTAATAAACAGACACATCATTACCATTAACAAAGATGATAGTCCATATTCCATTTTTTTATAAACTCCCTAATTATTCTCATCTAAAAGTTTTTGGTTGTCTGAGTTTTGTCCATTTACCTAGACATGAACATCATAAATTATTTGCTAAAGCCGTGAGGTGTGTTTTCCTGGGTTATAATGATGTTCAAAAGGGCTATCTTTGTTATGATTCTTCTAGACGACAGTTACGGGTTTCCAAACATGTAATTTTCTTTGAGCATCTGTTTGCTTACTTTATTACCTCTTCAACAAAATCAGACTTTGTCTCCTTTCTGTACAAGTTTGAGAATCAGCAGGTACAAAATCCTATATCTCCCAATGAAGACCCTAATGGTATTACTGATGATCCTGGTCAATCAGATGCATTTTCTACGGATAATTTAGGTAATAGTACTTTGTCACATAATTCATTGAATACCTCTTTCACTCACTCATCTGACAAAATGATTATACTGATGGTGAACCTGTACCAAGTGACCAAATAAATTCTTCCATTCCTTCTCTTCATCACTCTAAACGTAAAACATCTTCCCCAGATCGATATGGATACTCTCGAGGTAGATACGGTCGATCGTATAACTTACTTTCTACTTTGAATTATATTTTTGTCCCAACTACTTACCAACATGCATCAAGTCATGACTGCTGGAAAACGGCAATGGAAGAGGAACTTTCGGCTTTAGAAGAAAATCATACATGGGATTTGATGTCTAAACCGGCTGAAACTTCTGTTATTGGGAGCAAATGGATTTATTCTATAAAAATGAAGTCTGATGGCACATTGGAGGGGTGCAAAGCTCGACTAGTAGCTCTAGGATATAAACAAGAATATGGCTTTAACTATGAGGAGACTTTTGCTCCTGTTGCAAAGATGACGACAATTCGTGTGTTGCTCACTATAACATCAATCAAACGGTGGAAACTTCATCAAATGGATGTGAAAAATGTATTTTTTCACGGTGAACTACAAGAGGTTATATACATGAAGCCTCCTCTAGGGTACAACCAAGATCAACCTGATATGGTTTATCGTCTTCAGAAATCTCTTTATGGTCTCAAGCAAGCACCACATGCATGGTTTGAGAAGTTTGGATCTACCATCATAAATGTTGTATTTTCTTAGTCTATTTCTGATTATTCATTATTCATCCGGCACTCCAATATTGGTATCACAATTTTACTATTGTATGTGGATGATATGATTATAGCCGGCAATGATGAGAATGAAATTGTATAGCTCAAGAATCTTCTTAATGCAACTTTCAAAATGAAGGACCTTGACAGGTTAAAATATTTTTTGGGGTTGGAGGTTGAATATTTGTAGGATGGTATCATGCTAAGCCAAAGGAAGTATGTAGATGATCTTGTCACACAAGCATGTCTAAGTGGTAAGAAGGTAGCTCACACACCTATGGATATCAATGTGAAGTAAAAAAATGATGATGGTGACCCTCTTGCAGAACCAACATTGTACATGAAGCTCATTGGTTGTCTAATTTATTTGAGAATAACAAGACCTGACATCTCTTATTTAGTTCAAGTCTTGAGCTAATATGTTACAAATCCTTTGCAACATCATTTTTCTTCCCTCCTCAGAATCATTCGCTATATTCGGAGTACAATTAATCGAGGTCTTTTCTTTCATTCAACATCATCTCTAAATCTCAAAAGGTATGCAAATTCAGATTGGGCAAGATGTCCAAACCCTCGAAAGTCTACGACAGGATGGTGTATGTTAATCGGATCATCACTTGTCTCATGGATGTGCAAGAAGCATCCAAGAATCTCAAAATCATTAAAAGAGGCAGAATACATATCAATGTCAGCTGCATTCTCTGAAATTGTGTGGATACGTTGATTCATGGAAGAACTTCATATCTCTGTTGATGGCTCCACTACTTACATGCGGACAATACTAGTGCAATACAAATAGCAACAAATCCGGTCCACCATGAGAAAATAAAGCATATTGAAGTAGACTGCCATTATATTCGAGAGCTTGTTGTTGATCAAGTCATTAGTATTCGACATATCACGTCGCATGATCAATTGGAAGACTTGTTTACAAAAGCGATGACAAGGAGCAAACACCAATTCCTATTAACCAAATTAATGCTTCTTGATAAGTAGCATCAATTTGAGAGTGGATGCTGACCATATCAGATATGATTCCAAATCATATATGTTATGATTCCAAATATCTGATATGATTCTAAAATATCCGGGACAATAATCTAATTTAACTAAGCACAATCACACCATTGATATTGTGTAAGATATGATATGATCATGCTTGTACCTTTGTATATAAATAGTGGATAGTTTATCAATTGTAAAGCATAGAAATACAAAATAGTTTTCAACTTTTTTTAGTCTCTGATTTCTCAATTGTTATCAGAAAACACCATGAGCAGCCACAGAAAAACATCCAAAAAAATAGTAGAAGCTACTACAACAAAAGAAGTCAACCGCTACCTAAAAAAAATCCCTATTTTTTCAAAATACATCCTAGTTGAGTTTTGACCTTAGGCAACAAACACCCTACCCACATTTTAGAGAAAAAACACCTTATTATCTTTTTTTTCTAGGGAACAAACACCCTAGTGGCATATGTGTCTTGTATTTTTCTTTTGGTTCAAGTAATTCTCATTCATGCTAATAACTCAAAAAATATTTTTTGGTGTAAACTAGCGCACAAATAAAATAAAATGTTCTGTTGGTTGTATTTGATGATTAAATTTAATAGGACCCTCCTGAAAAAGGACATTTAATTTAGCATACCCTCCTGAAAATGGGATTAAGCTTAACAGGCCCTCCTGAAAATGGGATTAGCAAGACTCTTGTGAAAAGTGAGACTTAATTTAGCAGGAGCCTCCTGGAAAATTGATTTTATCAGGACCCTCTTGGAAAAAGGATTTTATTAAGACCCTCATGGAAAATGAGATTTATTTTAGCAATACTCTCCAGAAAATGGGTTTAACATGACCCCTGAAAAATGAAACTAAGTTCCTCTTGATAAACTATATCTAATTTACCAAGAATGTCTTGGAAAATGGGACTTAATTTAGCAGTACCCTCTAGGAAAAACTGGGTTTAGCAGAACCCTCCTGGAAAATGGGACTTACTTTAGTAGAGTTTTTTAGAAAATGATATTTAATTTAGTTGGACTCTCTTGGAAAAAGAGATTTAGCCGGACCCTCCTAGAAAGTAGGATGTAATTTACCAAGACCCTTTTAGAAAACGTGATTTAATTTAGCAGGAACATTCTAGAAAATAGGATAAGTAGGACCTCCTCGAAAATGAGATTTAGTGTAGCAAGACCCTCGTGTAAATTGGGATTTAACAAGATTCTCTTGGAAAATGGATTTAGTTTAACAGCTCCAACAAAATAAAAATATCAGAACCCTCTAGAAAAGGGGATTTAGTTTACTTGGACCCTCTTAGGAAATAAAATTTAATTTAGCATAACCTTCTAGAAAAATGGGATTAGCATGAATCTCTTGGAAAATAAGATTTAGCAGGACCCTCCCGAAAAATGAGATTTAGTTTAGTACAACACTCTTGGAAAGTTAATGGTATTTTTTTGTATCAAAATCCTTTTGGAAATTGGGATTAGCAGGACCTTCTTGGAAAATGAAATTCAATTTTGTAGGACACTCGAATTAAGTAGGATCCTCTTGGAAAATGGGATTAACAGGATTCTCCTTGAAAATAAAATTAAGAAGGATCCTCATGAAAAATGGAATTAGCGCGAACCTCCTAGAGAATTAGATTAGCAGGACCCTCCTTGAAAATGGGATTTAACAGGACCCTCATGGAAAATTATATTTAGCAGACCCTTCTTAAAAATTGGATTATCACCACCCTCTTAGAAAATCGAATAAGAAAAACCTTCCTAGAAAATGAAATTTAGTAGGACTCTTCTAGAAAATGAAATGGGTTTAGCAAGACCCTCATAGAAAATGAGAGTTAATTTAGTAGGACCCTTTTAAAAAGTGGGATTAGCAGGACCCACGTAGAAAATCAGACTAGCCGGACCCTCAAAGAAATGAGATTTAATTTAGCAGGACTCTCCTGAGTAATATGATTTAGTATACCATAACGAAGAATGGAGTTTACTTTTAATAATCTAAATCCATGTGGATAAGTTGCAACAAAGCTCGAGTGTCGTTCAAAGTCTCGAGACACATTCTAAGCACCACATTTGATTGATATTCACCACTTTTTTTCTTATTTAAACTAAGGCAATACTTTGATCTCAAAAACCCTTCTAGTAAATAAGGACATTTCACATTTCAAGGTTAAGTTCTCGCTTCAAGAACAAAGTCAACTTTCAATTTTAAGTAGCAGAAGCCCTGTTTGAGAATAGGTTTCCCTTTTCAATTTCAACTTATATCAAAATGCTTATCTCACCACTTGAGAAGTCATGAAGATTCAAGAGAAGTTATATAGGTAGAATCTTGTAATTGTATTTTATTTTATTTTTTTGTCTTTTATTTTAATGTTACAATCGGAGCCACAGATCAGAGCCTCAACAAGACCTCATTCCACCTCAAATTCATCTAATCAATACATCGTTTTGAACTATACATGACCTGATTTTCTTATAACCCGGGAAATGTAGGTTATCCAAAATCAGGAATCAGTCACATTTTTTCTTTCCCCTTTCAAATAATGGTTGTGTCAAAACATATCTCGTTGTCTACTTTATTGCTTGATAACTCTTCATGTTTCCAGTCAAAGAGGGGCAAGCTATAAACACAAGATTTTTTTACCTTTCTCAAGTTTCAACCAATATTTTAATTTTAAATATCTATTGTAAGTCTAATTTTATTTCAATTTTTATTTTATTTTTAAGTAGATTTTACTTGAGGAAATTGAAAACAACAAAGTAGTCGCTTTTAGATAATACTATTGTTTTTTATTTTCAAGTAAATAGAAAAATTACAAAAAAAATTGTTCTGGCGCTTCAATCAAAGAAATGTTTATCAATAATTGCTTAAACATGGATATGAACCTTCGATACTTTCCTTCTTCAGTCTTCTTAACCAACCATTGTGGGAAGGGAGGTGGAGGTGTTGGTAATGGTATGATATTTTGCATAACCCCGACCTCCTTCTCATTTTGATCTTTAGGCTCCTCTAATACCTCAACTTCATCCTCTTCCGGCTCTTTCATACTTTCCACTCAAGTTGGCATATGAGGTTCAATAGTCTGCTTTCTACCCCTAGTAGTAACCACCATACAATGTCCATCATTCTTTGGGTTTTGAATAGTATTGTTGGGAAGTGTTCCTTGTTGGAACGGTTTTACACTTGAAGATAACTGGCTCAACTGCTGCTCAATCTGTGCAATCGATACTGCATGTGACTCAACTTTCTTACCAATACGCGATAAATCAGTGCGCATCTATTCCACATTATCATTAGTTAAGTCAAACCTTTTCATATCTTGTTCATCATATCCTCTATGTAACTCATACTCGATCCTCCATCTTAGTTCCCTTGTGGAACATAAGGTCAACTCTTATCATTTATCTTGTTATACCATTCAAGTTGTAGTTGTTGTAACGATTATAGTTCTCATCACAAACATAGTTACCTTCGCAATTGTAGTTACTATAGTTATGACCTTGATTTACTTGACTTCGGTGCCAACTATCCTGATCAGATGCTTGGGCGTTGTTCCAAAAACCCCCGTTTGATCATTCACAATATTCGCATCCTCTTCATAGATATAATCATCAATCGGTGGTGCTTTAGTCTAATAATTTACTGCATTCACTTTATCAGCACTTCCACTCACATGTTTCAATACCAAGCGAACCTTTGTCCTCAACTATGTCGTCGCCTCGTGAATATCATTATTTGACTTATTTTGTGTTGCTTGTATCAAAAAATTGCTCTTTGTTGTAGCCGAAGTTGTACTACTCCGTACCTTATTATTCTTGGAGATCTTTTCATGTTTCTTAGCAATATCCTGAAATATATTAGCCCCATAAGAACCTCCAACAATATTATCATACATAACTTTCCCATTGTTATCCAAACCTCTATAGAAATACTCATTTAGTGACTAATCATCAATGTGGTGGTTTGGTACATTTCTCATGAACCTTGTAGATCTATCCCAAGAATTATATCACGACTCGAGCCTACACCCTGGACGTTGTCGGCACTCAAGAACCCTTACTGTTCCCCAAGCGAACCCTCATCCTGGCTGACTACAAGAGGAAGACTAACTCAAGCATACAAAGCTTAAAAACTTAATAAAATTCATTGAACTCAATTACAAATCTTTAAACTTAAATGAATAACTCTGAATAAAAATAATATGTTCAACTATCCATAAAATAGGCAACTTAAGTCTTTAAAACATTAAACAATATAAATGAACAGACTTTTGAAACTCTAGTGTCTATCTATGAAGCCTCTAAATGATGAAGATGGATGTCAGGAAGATACCCACGACATTCTGAGAAAACTAAAAAAAATAATGACATCCTCTGAAAGCACGGAGGCTCAGCATAGCTAACTCAAACTGTATGTGGTATCAACGAAACGCCTGTTGATGATCCTGAATAACTTTATCTATATCATGAAATGATGCAGGCCAAATGGATCGGTACATGGAATGTACGAGCATGTAAGAGAAATTATAAAGCATAACATAAGCTTGAACTTGATAAAAAGGAAACATACTACCTCTTCTCAACTCACTCAACTAAACTCAACTCAAGAATAAGATAGTCAACTCAAAGATACTCAACTCAAAGGTACTCAACTCAAGATACTCAACTCAAGATACTCAACTCAAGATAATCAACTCTGGATACTCAACTCAGGATACTCAATTCTAGATACTCAACTCAAGATAGAGCAATAATAAAAGATGCAATGTATGGAAAGCTTTTAAAACGGTAGATAGAAACTAAATGTAATGAAAAATACAATTACAACTCAATTTGTATATGATAAAATATAATATAACTCTGTGAGAGATCCTCTAACCGACAAGCATCACTATGAGTTATGTGATGATACAACATCTCGCACATGCTGCCAGAATTGTCCTATACTTTTTCGGGGCATAGAACCTCTCAACTAAGTGGATCCACTAAGCTATGCTTAAAACAATTAAGGAATCAACTAAAAAGTATGACCCTTTCTACCCACGTTGGCTATATGGTTTATGGAGACTTGAGTTATCTGAACTCGTCCCCGTATCGGCGCTCAATACTACTCCCAAAAATATACTCAGCTCATATGTTTAAAAACATAACTCTTTCTGTGGTTTGAGATTATTCCTCAAAATCATTCTCTAAAAAGAGATGTTACTCAACTGCTCAAAACTCTTTTGGGAATCTCAGTTTCCCCCTCTTTTAAATGTGAAAACATTTACTCTTGGGACTACTTAGTTCCCATATATCATTTTAAATAAAATTAACTCGGCTCTACTGTTTCTCAACTCAAGTGCTCAAGTCTTAAAACAAGTTTAGAAAAAATTGTAAAAGACTTCTCGGAATAAAGTTTATGCCGAATTATGGGCGTGAATGACTCAATTCGAGGTTTTCAATAACTATACATAGAAATCAATACTCGAGACTCAACAACTCAGAACTCAAGAACTTCAATGGTTATACTCGTTTCAATAATTCTTGACTAAGAGGGTTCATGCGGAATTATGGGCATGAACAACTCAACTCAAGGACTTAACGATACTTTTCATCTCCAGACTCCTCGACTTATTGGGCTAGTGCGGAATTATGGGCATGACCAACTCAACTCAAGGAGTCCTTGGGTAATATGTAATAGTTACATGATTAGGAATAAAATCTCGAAAGGGTTAGGAACTCGATACTCAAGCCTTAGAACTTGAAGATACTACTCCTCTTAAAGATGCACAGATTACGAAATACTGAATTTATGGGCATGAACAACTCAACTCGAGGGTCTATGTAATAATATGGAACTCATGTATACAACTCTTGTCCTTCTCATACTTGGTTCCTCAAAACTTAGTTCAAATCAATAGTTGATCTCAAAGGATTCATAATTGAACTCAAACACTTTCTTGAACTCTACTCTTAACTCTTTCTTGAATGTGAATTATGAATTCAAGAGTTATGGTTCATGATATGAAGGATCTCGTGATGACAAAGTAGACTCAAAGGAACTTTCTCAAAAGACTCGAAAGAACTCTTAAGACTTGACTCTAAACTCTACCTTGAGTTTAAATTATGATTTCAAGGTTATGATTTATGATAGGAAATGTATCGTGGTGATTTAAATGAGTTTTAGATAAATAAATCATGAGAAACAATTGAAAAACACTATCTGGGGAGCAAGTCCCCAATGCGGAGATGAATTAGAATGTTTAGTCGAAATAATTTCTGAAACAACGGAGTCCGTGTTCTCTCCGCGATGTGAAGAGGAAAAATTTCACTTCTGAGGAACAAGACGTACTTTGTTTCTGTCCGACTTTTTCCTTTTTCATTTTCTAACCCCAATTCGCCTAAATTTGATCTCGTTTCTCAATTCCTCTTTAGATTCAACTACCCAATACATGTACATAAGAATCTAATCAAACACAACTTTAAAATCGATACGATTTCCTCAAGAACTCATCAATGTCATCTTAACTCAAGAACGAAAACCAATTTCAAGAACACAATTCAAGAACATCAAATCTTCAACTTTCTAGAATGAATTTAACGCTGAAATTAACATGATTGGTGTGTAGGTGAATGAACCCAACACTATGGAAACTTACATACCTCTTAAGGATCACACCCATGGAGAAAATTCCCAACAAAACTCAAGAACCTCGATAAACTCCTTGATCCTTTCCTCTTTTCTCCTCTTTTCTCTTCTTTACTCTTCTTGAACTATCTTCTAAAACCCTAGGCGTATATGAGGATTATAAAACTGAACCTAATCAGATTAGACCCCTAAAACCTTACTAAAAATGAATTAAATCTGATTGGTTAAGGAAAATACCAAAATACCCCTCATATTTTTGGGTAACTTTTCTTATTTTGACAGCCCAACTTCAAACGAGCATATCTCCCTCATACAAGCTCGAAAATTATCAAACTCGATGGCGTTGGAAAGATAATTCAAAGACCTTTCATTGTATATGTTATGGGCTACCTAAATCATCATGTACAGAAAGTTATGGTCGTTTTAAGTTGACCAAAAACTTAGAAAAACTTAGGAATAACTTGAATGAACTCTCTTTAGTTCTTCTTGGAACTCAAGGTGTTACATCTAGTGACCTTAACACTAAAGAAATTTTAAATTCCTCGGTAAAATCCTACTCACAATGAAGGATGGTTCGAGTCTTAGCTCAAATTTGTTTTTGGGATGTTACATTATCTCCCCCTTGGGATCATTTGTCCTCAAATGACAACTGGACTAGGTATGGAACGGGGTTACTCTTATCATCTCTGCCATACCAACTAGAATTTTCCCCGCATTACTATTCGGAACCAACTAAGGGCTCTCATTTATCTATTTCTCATAGCAAAACCTCATCCTCTTCTTCTTCCTCATTTATAACCTTAGACGGAATTATCATACCATCATTATCACGATATGATTATTTACCTTCTTGTTTCTAACATCACTCCATTACTAAATGGGACTCTGAAAAGATATCTCCCATAATCTTTGGAACTTATTACTATCTTATTCTCAAACACTTGACTTGGTTTCTCATCTTGTCATCTCCCCCCTTAGGTCTAAAGCTAACACTTGAAAGCTATGGACATATTCCATCATCTTTTATTAGTCTACATCATCTTTTACTCTAACACTCAAGAGAAGTTTTATCACATGACTATCGAACTCTCCATAAGAAGGTACTAAGACCTCTTTCTAAGGTGTTTCTCTTAGTCTCGTCTGATTACATACCCTCTCGGTACACCTCTTAATGCTCTTGTTATTCTTGTGAGTTAGCCACACTTCACTGCCCTTATCTAAAGATTAGGGTCTCTCACTTATATCACTCATATTTATTGCAGCTAATCACCTCAATTCCTCACCTACTTTATGTCAAGTCTTCTAGATCTAATCTAAAGACTCACATCATCACCCTCATGTTGCCATCCTTTTGATCAAGATACTCATCTCAAATTCAAGCTCAATGTCAATTACTAAACCCGAATATCAATATGATTGGTCGCGTACTATACTAACTTACAACTATTGGATACAAATTCAGAAACACTCGTCTATTTGGACCTTATGTCAAGTAGTCAATCCTTACCTCTTAGCCTCTACACTCACAATTTATCATCACATTTGACTTCACAACTTAAATACTATTTACTCACTTACTACGCATTATCTCTCAAATAGTTCTATCATCCTCTGAATACTATGGGGCTCCCCCTTTCAAAGTTCATAAACCTAGCTTCGGTCTATCGCCTCATGAATTTTCTACTTTCTGATTCCTGATTAACGTTTCAAGTACACCTTATCCAATTCTAGGTGTAAGAGATCGTTAACTAGTATAAAACCCAATGAAGAGTAGGGGTCGAACACACAGGGAGCGGTACATCTTTAAATTCAATCATGAAGTGCAAACGTGGTCTAAGAGGTTATAGGAATAAAAATTATCGAAAACATGCAAACAAATCTAAGGGGGTGAAGACGAATGTCAGATGGGGGGGGTTTGTGTCACGACCCGGAAGAACCCCCTAGTCGTAACCGGCATACTCGACCTCGAAGAGGTCTAATACAAGCCTCTTAGCATTCATTCATCACATAGACACTAAAACCATAAGGAATTTAAAACTTTCTTTACCAAGAAAAACATTGCATAAAAAAATAGCAAGCGGAAGACTTTCTAGACTTTATACAT
>JAJOOO010013117.1:0-15006 GCA_029582685.1 Solanum piurae
CAATCATATAAATACAAAATTGAACGAATACACACCCACAATGACTCCATATACAAGTGTTATTTTATCTTTTTTGCCTTATCCCACCATTGACAACCTCTCGTACCTCATCAGAAAGACACTTATGTCTCTTTTTTATTACATTTTGAATTATTTCAGTTTCGATGCCCTGTAATGAAATGTAATAAGTATTTGATCATGTAATGTAACATATATTTGATCCTTTTAACTTTTTAGATGAAATTTATTTCTTGATGTTTAATCGGAAATTAAAACACGAAATTGGAGCCTAATATTTTATTTTTTTACAACTACAATGTCTAATCGGAAATAACTTATTATTTTAAAACTTAAAAAATCCACCACCGTCTTAAGTACCTTAGAAGTAGAGCTATCAAAATGGGCATAGCCCATGGGGCTAGCTCAACCCAACCTGTTATTAGGGTAGGGTTGGAACATAATTTTTCAAGCCCATTTAAAGCTACACTTATAAGTACAGCCCATATAAGTCTTTGGCCCTTGAGGCTTGATCGAAGCTGGGCCAGGGTCGGCCCATGGGCTAAAAGTTTTTATTTAAGGATAGCTTACAACAATCTCACTAGTATATAAGTTAATTACTTAAATGCACACTATTTTGTAGTATTATGAATCTTACCAGATTTTGGTATGTCTAGATACATGTATCTCGGAATATATGAACTCAAAATTAAGTTAATTTATTCTAGATATACTCTATCCTAGTGGATTCGCATGTATCTAAGATACATAGACAAATCCCACTCTGTCGCTCCCCTCTCATCTTGTCACTCTCATATCTCGCTCACGTATATGGTATGCGAGATACATGCTAATTACACTAGATTTTTTGCTAGCGTTATTGAACAACACCATTGTTTGTCATATTTGATTTGAAAATCTTCTCATTTCTTGATGTTATAGAATTCTAATTTTGAAAAGAAAACAATAATGAAAGAAAAATAAAAGGGCTAGCCCGCCCCAGCCCTCGGCCCTTCTAGGATTGGGTTGGGTTGAGCAATTCCAAACCCTTCAAAATGAAGGGCATGCCCGCCCTAGCCCGCAAGGCTTGGGCCAGGTGGGGCTGGGTCGGCCCTGTTTTACAGCTCTACTAAGAAGTATGCTTTCATATACCACATCGATGGAGAAAGATAATAATAATTACTTTATAGCATCACACATTCCAAATTATACTGCCAAACCAGGTTACACTAGCTTGTCACTAGGAATGTTCATGGTTATGGTTAAAAGATTAAATCGAATCACAATCCGAACCAAATCGATTAAAAAATTGATATTTGGTTAGGTTTGGTTTTAAATTTTGAAAACCGATACTATTTGGTTTGGTTTTGGTTTTACTAAAAAACAATGGCAAAAAAAACCAAACCGAACCGATAAATTAGATATATAAATTTTATAATTATTTATATATTATTCATAAATAAAAAATAAATATTTTGTTAAATTTTAATTAACCTAAGTCTTTAACTTTATCATTTTCTCAAGCCTAACACTTTAGACCAACTATAACAATCCTAAGTCCAAGTCCATCAAAATCCATTTTAGTCTTTACTTACTCAAATTCACATAAAATTGTCACAATTTCTCTTAATTGAATCACTTTGTTCGTGTTATGATAACTCTAGTATTGTTTAATTGAACCGACAATAGCCTTTTTGTGGATTGTTCATGTACTAGGTGTTTGTGTCTATCGAGATGTGTACGTCCTAAAAAATTGATATTACTTTCAAACTGAATAAATCAGAAAAATTGAACCAAACCGGCAATAACCAAACTGACTGTTATTATTTTTTTCGTTTGGTTTTAGAAATTTAAAAAACCACCTAAATTGATTTGATTTTGATTTTAATCAATAATCGATTCAAATCGAACCATAAACACCCCTACTGTATCACCGGGCATTAGCTTGGTGAAATTTTCACTGGCTCAGCCCCCATTGATGATGGGTTTGAACTTAATGCACTATCAGGTTAGAGTATAATGTATTATTTTAGAAAAGGCTCGCCGTTTTTTGAGATGACCAGTTCAAATTCATCGTTTGATGATATAGTTAGCCGTTGATTAAACTATCATTTTTTTTATATTAATAAAATTATGGAGATTATTAATTTATTCTTACGATATGGGTTTGTTTAAAATTTTAATTGCTTAGGTTAAGTTGTATGACTTGTATTGCTGGCATATTGAGCTGAATTAATGAGAGAGAAAATCAAATAGAATCAAATTTAGTGAGGATAATAATAGATTAATTTATGGACCAAATTGAACTACCCCCAATATTAAGGTCCATATACTGATACGTGCATGTGTGGACGATCTCAATGCACTATTATAAATTTAAATCATCCCTAGCACATATGATCTTCACATGCCTTATTCAAAACTTACTCATACTCAATTTCATCAATACATGTGCACAATATAATATCAACAAAATAGGAGATGCTGATGTATCTCAATCAAGCAAATGTCGATATGAGACATACATCACTACCATATATACTACATTACTTCTACTTTCAAACAATTACATATATTTTAATATTTTATATCATCTATTATTAAAGATACAATAAGATAACCACATTCCTTAAAATTAGGATTGATTATTGATTATCTCCTTAATTTACTCTGTCACTCCAAATTAATCACTCTCTCTTAATTTCTCTCTCCCATATTTATCACTTAATTATCTCTCCTTCTTTGTGATTTAAGAATTTCATTCCAACAATGACTAATCTACTCTCTTTTTCTCAAGATATCATCAACATGACCGGCAAAATCTCATGAACCCAAACCTTATTATGTATTGTTCCTTTCTAACGAGACCAAATCGAAGTAATTGTTATAAAGAAATTTTTCCAAATTAATCAATGAATCGGCCAAACAATCCACACTCACCGTCAAAGACTCCACACACTCTTTATTATAGAAGCTGTGGATTCTATGGATTTTCAAGTTTATTTGTGATGAATTTATATGGTGTGTTGTACCTCTATTAACTAATTGTTTTCGACGTAGACAACGACAGAGATACAATGGGAGAAGGATTAAACATGATTTCTTCTATATGTATCTGTAATTGATATTATGTATCTTAATTTCAAAAAATTTGAATCTTGTTTTATTATATGTATCTGATCTATTTAAACAAATTAATGTATCTCTTTTTCATTGTATATGCAATAGGTCTTTATATGTCTGTTAGGTATATACATGGTAGACAATAACTTTTGACCTATTTCTAAAGCATCCATCAAGAACATGAATATATGGTCATCTACATGTATCAAGAACATGGGTTCTTTTGTATCTAAATATATTCGTAATGATTTTTGGCTTATAAATTGTACATGTATTTGAATACTAGATACATGTATATGCTATACAAACATTTATTGTACATTAGATACAAATATACCGTAGATACATGTGTATTTGAATGATTCATCTTTAGATATTGTTGTTATATACGTTTTTATACAAAAATGTATCTAAAGGATATAATGTAGATACATAATCATGTATAATAGATACAAATGTACTTATGGAAATCATTCTAAAAAAAAACCTCATATACATACATCACTATTATTGTAGGTAAGATACACATTAGATAAATAATTATATACATTATAAGATAGACATATAGATTCATGTAATTAAGGATGTAACTATACTTGGTACATACATAAAAAAATTCTCAGATATATGCAGGAAAAAACTCACAACATCAAGAAACAAAGAAATAAAAATGATTTATCGATATTTTTGGAAAATTTGATATGGCTGATACGCCGAGCATGCTGAAAATCTCTTAGAGTAGTCAATTATACTCCTTTAATTAAGAAAATCAATTACAATCATTTAATTCAAACGAATAAAACATATATCTCATTTTCTTTAATTTTGTCGAATACATGTGTCTGTCGAGTTAAGATACATGTATCCAAGAATGAAATATGGTACATGAAGTAATAATCGAAACTACCGCAAATCCTAGTAGTTAGGACCTATACTAATGGGATTTATGTAGTTTGCTCTTATTTTATTACATAGAAGAGGCAACAAACATGCAAATCTTTGTTGACATGTCTATTTCTAATCGAGGGTAATTCAATACTTTTTTCATCGTAATTTGTTTTTCGTATTTTTGTTTTTAGTCTGTCGAATATTTGAAAATTACATAAAAATTATTATAAATAAAAATAATTAATAACTAAAAATATATTTTTTTAAATCTAATTGACTCTTGAAACTCTGTTAGTGCCACATAAATTGAGTCAGATGGAATAACATATATTATTTTAAAATAACGTAAAATTATTTTAAATCACAATAATTAATAATTTTAAATATTTAAAAAATTGACTCTCAAATTTTTATTAATATCATATAAAATAAAATTTAAAAAAATGACATATTTTAGATCTGTGATGAGTCTCTTATATCTAGTTTGAATGAAAATGAGCTAATAGCCAGCAAGTTCATTTAGTTGTTTTAACCCATTTTGTTCACAACTGGAGAGATACAGTTGTCCTTAGAACTAAATTATTCAATATTTTGTGCCATTTGTTTGACATTTGATATTTTGGAGTGATATTCTCCCATGTGGCCTACTTGCTCCATCTTCGTCTTGTTAGTTATTAATAATTATAATTTAGTGATTTATTATTATTTTTATGTTAGGGAAAAAGGATAAATATACCCTCGAATTATCATAAATGGTATGTCAATACCTTTCTTATATTTTAAGGTTGTGTATACCCTTATCGTCAATATTTTGGATCATCTATAACCTTAAAGACTAACAGATTGACACATGTCATCATCTAAATAACTAACTTGATTTTATTTATTTATTTATCTAAAAAAATTGAAAACCCACCCATTTTCTATAATTTACCCACCCATGATCCAAATTAAAATACCATGACATTTAAAACTAAAAATAAAAAAAACATAGCTTTTCATCTTCATTAAAAATCAAATAAAAGGAAAAATGTTCTTCAATTCATTTTCCAAATCTCACAAACAGAAATCCGCTTATTATTTCAATCAAAATCAAGAAAATCAATTTCATTTTTTTTGTTCAAATCAATTTATTATTTGTTGAAAGGGTTGAGAAAATACTACCATCATTGATGGACTTCAAGCTTTAAAGTGGTCTACATTCAAATCAAAAATTTCAAGCTCAAATCGATTTGTTATTGTTGAAAGAATTTGAGAAAATACACCATTGATGGACAAAGCTTCAAGCTTTAAAGTGGGTCTACAATCAAATCGAAAATTTCAAGCTCAAATCGATTTGTTATTATTGAAAGGTGTTGAAAATATTTTTGAAATAGATGATGTACAAAACACCCAATAACATAGATTCCTAATGTGCTAAATGAAGATGAAGATTTTTATTTATTTTTGGCCAACAAGCATAAAACTACAAATTTAAAGAATTCGAAAAACACACGATTGACATAACTTGCCGGGAATGTTACATGTTGAAGCTGAATGAAATATGGAAGGTACAATATTTGAAGTGAAAGTGATGAAAAAAGTAGTTTTAGTGAACAAATCATCTTCTTCCTTGAAAAATGAGTTATTGATTCTATGGTTATGGTGTGTTGCGAAGAATAAAGGGATAGTTTTTTTGATGAAAATGAAAGTGGATTTTGGCACCACCCATTTTGGTTGTGGGTCGGGTGGATTCTTAATTTTTGGATAAAAAAATAAATAAAATTGGGTAAATCATTTAGATGATGTCACGTGTCCATCCGTTACTTTCAAGGATATATACAACCCAAAAGAATGACGGTAAGGACATATATATCCTTAAAGTATAACAGACGGTATTGTCATAACATTTATGATAGTTCGGAGGTATATTTATCCCTTTTCCCTTTATGTTATTAAGGAAAATAGTTTGATATATTATTTAACCTTTTTCATTTAAAGTTGATATTTTTTTTTTATAAAAGTAGCTAATATTCATTTTTAATGTTACAAAAAATGGCTCGCATATACCCTTTTATCTTATGGAAGTGAAAAAATTAATTCAATTTTTTTTTTTTGATAATGTTAAAAAAATTCATGTAGAGGCGTATCTATATATATATATGTATATCATTTTTTTTTAATTATTTGATTATCATTATTTGAGTTTTTTTTTCTTATTTTTTCATTCTTTAGTATAAAATTATGAGGAAAAAAGTGTGAATGAAAAAAGAGAAAAAAGTAAGAAGAAATTTTAAAACTAATAATTTTTCGGATATATTGTAATCATTTTTTTTGTATGTTAAAAAAAATTTGGCCATATTTGATAAATTTTAGAAGAAAGTTAGTGAAAAATAAATTTGATTATCAAAATAATAAATTTGAATTAGTCATTGAATAAAAATATACGCATGAGAAGTATCACATATATCTCTACATGAATTATTTTTTAAAAAAAATATTAATTAATTTTTCACTTCCTTTAGAAAAAATTGATAAATGTGAGTCATTTGTGTAATAGTACAAGTATACATGAGTTATCTTTATAACGAGAATCGAAGAATATATCGACTTTAAATAACAAAATTAAGAGGTATATCAATTCTCAAAGCTCAAAATCCTCATGTGCTAGTAGCATTAATGTCAATAAATAAACTTAATTGAAGTGTCAAAATCTTAAACTAGGGACAAAAGAGATAGATGAGTAGTAATTTTTGTTCCCTCTCCATCCCACCCAAGAGGCAAAGAAAGAAAAATATGTTCCCTATATCTTCCACACGCTTGGAGAAGTGTTTTGATACCTAATTTTGGTGATGTCATTTTAATTTGTGTTTGCTTTTTTTAAATTCATGTGTATAAATTCTTTGACAATTTTAGATATATAATATTAAAATTAGTTTCAATAAAGTCCAATTTCAGATACATATAACTAAAATTTAATTATTTTTAGTTGAACTTTAGTTATATATAACTGAAATTCAGACACATATTATTTACCCTAAAATAGATATTGTTGAATTTGTGTTCAAAATTTAAAAGACACATATATTAAATTCGAGATTTATGAAATGAGCAAGTAAAATAACGCAAACAATGGATAAAACAAGAGAATAATCTGATCCTTAATAAACTAAGTGCATGGAGAATGCAAGAGATTGAATGACAAGAAAGTTTACAATTGAATTGAAGTGTTTACTAAAAATAATCCATGAATTTCATTTATATGTAGTATCATATAAAAATGTCTATTGTTTGCTTTTTATCAAACCTAACTTCAGTTTTGACCCTTCATTTTTAACGATTTTTTATGGCTAAATATGTTCATTCATTGAAGTAAGCCTCACTCGACAAACTCGTCTCTAATAAAAGGTAAAATTATTGACCTATAACATTAAGTGAGCGACACATAGTAACAAATAATCTAATACATAAGTTAGTAAAAATTAGAAGGGATAAGGATCAAATAAATGCTTATTCTATTCGAAAATTTTTGCTCTTCATTATATTTGAATTGAATCTTACGTATATCGATAGAAGAAAAAGAAAAGGGTTATAGATCACATCCACACAATGTGGGGGTACTACATGTGATAGTGAAATGAGACCTAGAGAAAGTGGCCTTGGTGGACATGTGTGATAGTGAAATGGAACCTAAAGATAAAAAGTGGATTTCCAGTCAGTTAGTATCGAAGCTAAAATTTAAAATTTATCAATTTAAATTTATTATAAATTCATAATTTTTTTCAGTTATTAAGTTTGCACTAAATATTTAACAATAAATAATGCCTCTAGAGTGAGTCTCCTTAATGGCCAGAAAGTCTTGAATCAGTGTGAACAACCACAAAATGACATGTTATTAATTATTATTAATAGCAATATTTAAAAGAAGTGGTTGGTCTAACTTCTTATTTGAATTGCCAAATTGATTCTCCCACCTGATGTAGTCACTCAAGTGGCCAGTACATTATGCGATATGAAAAGACTTAGCCAACCTGTGACACACAAATTGAGCAAAAAATAGTAGGTCAAAAATATTTAAACATATATAGGTTCTATTAGAAATAAATAGGTTTTTTCCTCGCGAATCACTAAGAAATTTGTATTATAAAGGTGATTTTTTCACTGAACTAGCTCACTGAAAAAATGGAGAATGAGAAACTGCTTCTCATTGAAATACTGAGAAATTTCCTTATTTTTTCGTATGAAAATACTATTATCTTTTTCTTTTCTCATTGTCTTGAACTAAATATTTTTGAAAATAGCTACTGAACACTTTTAGTGGAAAATTTCAATGGAAAGATATCCACATTGATATTCTGCGTCGGTGGGATCAATTCCACCTTAGAGATCTTCCAAATCCGCAACTACAATCTATCGAGTGGGTACTTGATCTCCTACTAGTGATTTATGAAATCGAAAAATCTAAATCTGCAAGATATAGAAAGGATATGCCATTTTTGAAGGGCTAAGGAAGAGTCTATTCATGTACAATTAATTTTGTAACAAAGCAAAAAATGACAAAAACTCTTTCTTCTCGGTAGCAGGCGAGGCAAAAAAGACAACTAATGCCCCTTGTTTAATACTCCCTCCGTCCCATTTTATGTGATGTAGTTTGACTCGGCACGGAGTTTAAGAAAGAAAGAAAGACTTTTAAAACTTGTGATCCAAAATGAATGATAGAAATTTGTGTGGCTGTAAATTATTTCATTAAGGGTAAAATAGACATTTTATAGTGAAATTATTACTTAATATAGAAATGTGTCATTCTTTTTGGGACTAACTAAAAAGGAAAGTAAGTCATATAAATTGGGACAGAGGGAGTATATTTTTTTAGTAGTGAGGCAAATTAGATGTTTAATGCAACTGGACAAATCTTAAACTGGGAAAAGTTGGGGTTGGGTGAAGCTAAATTGTCAAGTTTCTAGATGAACAGAAAATCTAAGATTTTCTTCAACTTAACTAGGATTTGTTGGTGTGAAAATGACAGTTTTTATAGTTACTTAATAAAAGAGATTGCCATTTTTAAATTTTAGAGTTAATGGTTAAATATATATAAAATTTTATTTTTGTGCGAATTTCATATCTCAACTATTTATTGTTCTATTTATCTATCTAAATTATTAATTCATGTGCATTAAAATATATCTCGATACTAAGTTGCCAAAATATTATTGTCACTCAACAATAGGTATGTAGGCTAATTTAACATCGAAATGTATTTTAATACAAAAGAGATGATAGTTTAAATAAGTAAACGAAACGATGAATAATTGAAGTATAAAATTTTGTAAAAAATCACAGTTTATCACTTCTTCTAACAATGGTTGTCCATTATTCTATTTTAGGATGTCAAACAATATTTGTTCACCTTATGAAATCAATGGATAATTTTACACTTAGTTCCTAATTTACTCTTATTATTAATTATAGTCATTTTCCTATTACATTTTTCAAGACATTATATTTATTACTCCCTCCGTCCACTTTCAATTGCAATAGTTTTCCTTTTTTAAAGTCAAACTATAAGAATTTCGACTAACATTTTACGATGTATTTTTTCATTATTTTGATATGAAAAAAATTGTAATTAGTACTTTTCATATAGTTTTTGAATATCTAGATTTTTTGTTTAAAATTTGAATTAATGTAATCTAATTTAACTTTGAAAATTAGTCAGATTGACTTTCGAAAAGCGCAACATGACAATTAAAAGTGGACAGAGAGAGTATATTCAAAGGGTGATACTTCTATTTATAGTTTCTTAAGAAGTGTACAAAATCAATAAAAAGAAAGTTATTAGAATCAAATTAGGATTTTTTTTTTAAAAAAAAATCCAAATTAGGATTTCAACTAATGGTAGAGATAAAATTTTCATTAAAAACCGTTCAAATATAAATAATTAAATACATTTTTTTTATATTTATATATGTAATGTAATTATTTTTTAGTGAATTAACGTCAATTCAATTGACCCGGTTGCTCCGCCGCTGATTCCAAGTACTTGAGTGAAATAAAGGTCTATAAGAATTCTCCTAGAACATTTTGCGGTCTTCAATTTTTACTTGTTTTTGTATCGAATTAAACAAATTTTGATTAGAATTTTAAAATATATGTTGTATATTTTGATGTGAGAAGATTATATTTATAGTATTATTTTTTTTGGAATATCGAAAGCAATTCATAAATATTGTCTATGAACATTTTGTTAATTTGCTCACTATGTGATCGCTCGCGAACCACACAAGAAATTTAAATCATGTTAGACAAACTTCATGCAACGAGGTCACGACTAAATAGCAGACAAAGATTGGATTCGATCCTATGAGAGACCTGCCTCCCAACCACTCAACCATGCACTTGCTGGCTTTATTGTAAATTTTGTTTAATTATAAAATATACTTCATCCTTTTCTATTTAGTTATTATCATTTTAGGTTTCACGTCCTTTAAAAAGTTATATAATCTTATCATTGTACTTTTATGTAGTATTTTCTTGAAGTCAAGTTAATAAATAAACATGACCTTTAACTTGACTTTAACGAACAACTATGTCCTTCAACTTTGAATGTGCACAAGTATGTACTTAAATATATAAAATTGAACAAGTAGACACAAGTGTCCTACATGACACAATACACGTAGGACACAAAATTGTCATGTAGGGTGGCATATAGAACGAATGTGTTCATTTGCTCAATTTTATACAAATTTAAGTGTCTTCTTATGCACACCCAAAGTTAAAGGTAATAGTTGCGAACAAATGTCAAGTTAATGGTCATGTTTATGCATTAAAATGAACATGAATAAGTTTATTTTGATTAATTAATTTGATCAATGAACATGAATTAATTATTTAATTTTCCTAGGTTGGTCAAATACATAATTTCAAAGCTAATAACTTTCAAGGGTAAAATAGGAAGTATAGTGTTATTTATGCATTGATTTTGTGAAATGACAGGTACTCCCTATTGAATTGTTACACCTATTAAGAAAACAATGATTGACATAGTGAGTTTATCATTTTACTCCTATTAATTATGAAGTCGATGAACTAAAAAATTTAAGAGTTTCAAAAAGTTCTACCTTTTTCAAAATAATTATTGAAGGTATAATAAATTAAAAAAATTGCCATTGATTCGTCAAAGGGGACAAATAAAAAGGAACAAGTAAAAAAAAATTGGACAAATAATTAGGAACAGAACGAGTATGAAATAACACCTGTTTTAGTAACAACGACTTGTAGATAAAAACAAAAAGAGTAATTTTAAAATATTTATTTTATGATAATTTATAGACACATAAATATTTAAAATTTATTTTAGATCATAAATTTCAAAAAAGGAAATCTTTTTTCAAAGACTTGATGAAAAAAATTTGAAAAATGGTTGTTTTTTATTCCACTAGCTGTTATGCATCTGAGTTGGCCTGTACTTTGCTAGATTTGTGCTGTTATGCAAAGAAACATCCTTTGCCTCTCTTGCTTTCTTTCTTTGTTCTTTTCTTTCTAAAAAATACTCTTTACTACCCCTTCCCAAAAAAAAAAAAAAAAAAAAAAAAAACTTGTGATTTGGCTTCTATTCACCCATTCCAAATCTGGGCAATCTCATTCTTGGAGCATATTTAATAAAAAAGGTTCAATCTTTTTCTTCTTCAGCTGTAGTTATAATTGAATTTTTTTCCATTTCTTGAAAATAGGATTGTTGGGGTTTTGAAATGTTGTCATTACATAGTTTTTTGATTGTATTGTTGTTGGGGTTTTTCTGTGTTTGTTCTGGATTTGATCCTTCTGATGAGTACTTAATAGACTGTGGATCTTCGAAAGATACTAATTTTGGTAATAGGGTTTTTGTGTCTGATAAATCTGGTTCGAAGTTTCTGTCAGTTTCTCAAGATATATTAGCTGATAATACAAGGTCTAGTGATTCACCCCTTTATCAAACAGCTAGAGTTTTTACTCAAACTTCTAGTTATAAATTCCCTATTGCTAAAGTTGGAAGGCATTGGATCCGTCTTCATTTTTTCCCATTTGTGTACCAATCTTATGATATGAGTTCAGCAACTTTCTCTGTTTCAACTCAACAAAATGTTCTCCTTGGAAATTTTAGTCCTAAAAAAGATGTATCTGTTAAAGAGTTTTCTGTTAACGTAACGACGGGTGATCTTGTTATCACTTTTTCTCCTTTGAGTGATTCATTTGCTTATATAAATGCTTTGGAAGTTGTCTCTGTACCTGATAGTCTTATAACTAATGATGCCTCGACATTTGGTCCATCTGGGGTGTTTAGTGGTATGTATGCACAAGCACTTGAAACAGTTGCTAGAGTAAATATGGGTGGACCAGCTGTATCGTCTGAAAACGATACACTATGGAGGAGTTGGGTTCCTGATAGGAGTTACTTGACACAGCCGGATTTCGCAAAGTCCTTGTCGAAGATTGGATCTGTAAAGTATTTAGCGGGTGGAGCAACATCGGATATAGCACCACCGAGTGTTTATGGTACTTGTACTAAGATGAATGTGGATGCTGCTGGTAATGATGCTAGTGCTAATTTTAATGTGACGTGGGTGTTCAATGTGGATGTTGGTTTCCAGTATTTCATTCGATTACATTTGTGTGATATTGTGAGTACAGCTGCTAATCAGCTGTTGTTTAATATCTATGTTGATGCGTCGAATATAGCTTCTGATTTTGATCTGAGTTCTAAAGTTCAGAGCAGATTGGCTACCGCGTATTACATGGATTTTGTGACACCACAAGCTAATAGCAACAACGTTAGCATTAGTATTGGCCCATCTTCAAAGAGTGCTTTTCCAGATGCCTTTCTAAATGGAGTGGAGCTGCTGAAGTTGAATAACTCTCGAGGCAGCCTTGCTGATGTTTCCTCTGTTCCTCCTTCCTCGAGCTCGGGCTCGAAAAAGAATATCGGAGTCATCGTGGGCGCGATTGTAGGCGTGACACTTGTGTTGCTCATGGTTGGTTTTCTGTTTTGTATGCGCAGAAGAAGAAAGCAGGAACAGCTCGGCCTGTCGAAAACATGGATTCCTTTGTCTATTGGTGGTGGTGGCTTGTCTCATACTATGGGAAGCAAATACTCGAACGGGACGACCTTAAGTGCTGCTTCTAACTTGAGTTATCGCATTCCTTTTGCAGCCATGCTAGCAGCAACCAAAAAGTTTGATGAGAGTTTGGTCATTGGGATAGGTGGCTTTGGTAAGGTATTCAAGGGCGTTTTAAACGATGGCACAAATGTAGCTATTAAGAGGGGTAATCATAGCTCCCAACAAGGTCTTAGAGAGTTCCAAACTGAAATAGAGATGCTCTCTCAGTTCCGTCATCGCCATCTTGTTTCATTGATTGGATATTGTGATGAAAAGAATGAGATGATTCTCGTGTACGAGTACATGGAAAATGGGACCCTCAAGAGCCATCTGTATGGTTCGGATATGCCTAGTATGAGCTGGAAACAGAGGCTGGAGATATGCATTGGGGCAGCCAGAGGTCTACACTACCTTCATACTAGCTACGCCAAAGCAGTTATACATCGTGATGTCAAATCAGCAAACATATTGCTTGATGAGAATATGATGGCAAAAGTAGCTGATTTCGGTCTTTCTAAGGCAGGACCTGAGCTCGATCAAACTCATGTTAGCACGGCAGTGAAAGGGAGCTTCGGGTACCTAGATCCTGAATATTTCAGGAGGCAGCAACTGACGGAAAAAAGTGATGTTTACTCTTTTGGTGTTGTTCTGTTTGAAGTTCTTTGTGCTAGGCCTGTAATCGATCCGTCTCTTCCAAGGGAGATGGTTAATTTAGCCGAATGGGCGATGAAGTGGCAGAAGAAGGGACAACTAGATCAAATCATAGATCCCAATCTTGCTGGAAAAATAAGACCGGATTCCCTTAGGAAGTTCGGTGAAACAGCAGAGAAATGCTTAGCTGATTTTGGCGTGGACAGACCTTCAATGGGCGACGTGCTGTGGAACCTCGAGTATGCACTTCAACTACAAGAAGCAGTTATTCAAGTCGATCCTGACGAGAACAGTAGCAATCTCATCGGAGAACTCTCTCCTCAGGTAAACGATTTCAGTCACGTCGATGCCACTACTTCAGCAATGCAATTCGAAGTGTCGAATCTAGATGATCTATCTGGAGTTTCCATGAGTAAAGTTTTCTCACAATTGGTTAAGTCTGAAGGAAGATAAATTTGGTGAAAGTTGTATACAATTGTACTCTTTTTTTTCTTAGCTCTCTTTTAATTCCACTTTTTTGTTCATTAATCATGTGAAGATTGTACTTTATTTTTTTAAACTATAGTTTTACATGTACTACTTTTGTTATGAATATAAAAATTATTCCAGCATAAAACTTGTCAATTGTTGATAACCTCGGTTTTTGATACATCGATTAAACTTTATGTAGGTGTTATTCGGAGAATAATTAATCGATCTAGATTTATGAATTATTATTATAGAGAATTTGTGAGTAGAATTGGAAAATAAGGGAAAATGAAATGAGCAACCATAATAAGAAATGAGGTTTTTTTTGTTAAAAACAAAAATTACTTATTTTGATTTGATGTGTTAAACCACTTTTGGGTTGTCTTGCAACTTACATTCTAATTAAGTCAATTATATGAGCCACTATTTACACAAATAAAAATCTCTAATTAGATTAGAAGGACTCGAAACAACAAGTTGTAACTGTGTGGAAAAATAGTAGTTTTTTATTTGAAGAAAGATTTATTTCAAATGTAGCAATTTTATAGTATATTTTTTAACCCTCTCTTCGAAGTTCAAAACACCATACTTTTTTTTTGGGTAAACACCATACTTATATAAGTACTAGTTACGGTCGTCTGTGCTGTGCACGGCCCAATAATATTAATGTTTATAGCAATTTAGTTATACGTTTTATAATAAGAAAATTATTTGGGCGGATATTTTATAGAAAAATAATTATTGATTTTAGTGGTATTTTATA
>JAJOOO010013120.1:0-11284 GCA_029582685.1 Solanum piurae
TTTCCACTTTGGACAAAAATATCCTTCGAATGTGCAATTTCTTAAAAACAAAAAGTCGGACCCATTATTGATGTATTGAAGGATGCTTTGGTAATTTCTTATGATGAATTCGTTTTGTTGGTTTCTTTTAAATTTATTTTACTATACTAAATAATTGTATAAAATATTATGAATCACGATAATTAAGTACTTAAATATTCAAAAGATATAAAAATATATAAAAGATCTGATTGACTCTTCAAATTTTACCGGTGACACATAAATTGGGACAAATGAAATAATATATATTATTTGAAAGTTTCTTAGAAAGTACTATAAATTACAGTAATTAACAGCTAGAAATATTTCAAAGACAAAAAAAATTGATTGAATCTCAAATTTTTTTTAGTACTACATAAATTGAGAAAGAAGAAATGACCTCTATTATTTGAAAATTGAGTAAAAGTATTACAAATCATACAATAAGAATTAGCAATTTAAAATTTTAAAAGACTTTAATGCTTTATACTTATTCTATTTCCACTTTGGACAAAAATATCCTCCCAATATGCATATTTTTTTAAACAAAAAGTGGGACCCATTGTTGATGTATTCAAGGATGCTTTGGTAATTTTCCTATGATGAATTCGTTTTGTTTGTTGTTTATTTTTTTTTAATAATTGTATAAAATATTATAAATCACAATAATTATTTACTTAAATATTCAAAAGATATAAAAATATGTAAAAGATCTGATTAGCTCTTCAAATTTTATCGGTGACACATAAATTAGACAAATAAAATAATATATATTATTTGAAAATTACTTACAAAGTACAACAATTTACAGTAATTAACAATAGAATATTTTAAAGACAAAAAAAATTGATTGAATCTCGAAATTTTATTAGTACCACATAAATTGAGAAAGAAGAAATAACCTTTATTATTTCAAAATTGCGTAAAAGATATTATAAATCATACAACAATAATTAGCAATTTAGAATGTTAAAAGACATAAAAAAAATTTTACCATAGTTAACAATAATTAAAAATTTAAACTATTTTAAATTAATATTAAAGTTTGATTAACTCTTTAATTTTGTCTTTGTCACATAAATTAAAACAAAAAATGATACATATTGGGCCCGTGTTAGCACGGGCTCCGATGTCTAGTATATATATAAAGGAGGAACATAGAGAAGGTGATGTGGCACCTCTCTATGGCCTCCATTCATATTTATTTATTTTTTCTTATTTCTTTCAATTATTTTTTCTTGTAACATCATCTTCTTAACTTATACCTCTTCATATATATTCTATTCTTAAATTAGTATTAATAATATTCATAACTCCCAAACCTTTCATATTCATAACCTCTAATTATTTAAGGGAAAAAGGAAAAATATATCCCTGAATTATCATAAATGGTATATCAATATCCTTCGTTATACTTTAAGGTTGTATATATTTTTACCGTCAATATTTTGGATTATCTATACCCTTAAGACGAGAAAATGACATAAATAGTCCCTTAACTATAGGAGTAGGTCTAAAATGGTTTCTTAACTATACACTTAATGGATTTAATCATTTAACTATCAAAAACTTGTCACCTTTGGTCTCTTAACTATACACTTACCGGTTTTAGTCCCTTAACTATAAACTTACCGATTTTAGTCCTTTAAGTATTCAAAAAATTATCATGTTTAGTCTTTGTCCATTTTTTTAATACAAATAGCTTAGGTTTATATTAACGGAATCCATGCCTCGGGAAATTAAATTATTTAGCCACTTTTTTTGTTGTTTCTCTCTCCGTTACTTTTTCTTCAAACTAACCTTACGCGAAGAACTTTAACCTCAATGATTTAAAATAAAATTCACAAGGAAAGAAAATATAAGTCATATTTATTTTCTTAAAAAAAAACTGAATGGTTATATCATACACATCACATTTTTTTATTGGTCAATATATAACTTATAGTTTTAAATTTTTTTATAAGTTAAATTTCAAAAAAATGTGAAATTTCTTGTTTAAAAGTAAATGAAATTTGTGGGTTCAATTTTTTTTTTAAGAAAATAAATAATTTTTTTATTTTCTCTTTATTTTGTTGTCTTACCCAAATGTTTTCTTCCCCATTTAAGTACTTCTTATACCTTTCTTCTTCCATATAGGTCATTTTTCCTTCAAGTTGAGAGAATGTCAAGCTTAAAATAAGAGATTAAATGTTGGGATATGACATTCTTCAATAAATTCTAATAGTTGGTTATATGGAGAGAAAGAAATTGCGGACATTATTGCGCAAAAAAGCTATATATGGCAGATGAAGAGAGCAAGCAACGTCTATAGGAACAGTTAGAAGTTGTTCTTTCTAGATAAACGAAAGAAATTGGGTGTCCTGTGTGATGAAGAACAAAACGACCTCACCTGTAAACCATTAGGAACATAACTCCACATAGAATATACTCAACAACAGTAATCCAGGGTGCAATTCAGAATAGATCAGTGATAGAAAAAAGGCAACTTGCATGTTGTTCCTCAAACTAATAATAACATCACTAGTAGAAAGAGTATAAATAGAACCTTGCACAAGCATGCCATGGATAAAGTACTATTTAGTAGACAACATAAAACATGAAATATTCGATCCAACTCTTTCTGCATCTCCATGTTACTCTTTTTGCTTCCGTACTAGTTCTGGTCGCATGTACTTTTGTTGCACTGGATGCAATTCTACTAGTTCTGGTGGAAACTTTTGTTGCTTTACATGCAATTCGTGTAGCAGCTCATCCAACTCTTGTCTTTTCTTCTGCATTCGTTCCATGTCTTTACGCGAACTTTCCATTGAAAAGTAGACCAGTGAGCTGAGCGCTATCGTATGGAAAACAAGACGCCGAGCAGCAATCTCAATGACTTCCTTTTCCTCTTTTTTGCTTTTCTGAGTTATAAAAAAAGTGTAAATTGTTGATTTGTGGGATGGTAGTACTACCTTTGCAAACAGGAGATTGTTAAGAGAAGGAAATTTTAGGAGAATTAATGTTTGAACATTTACGAGTGTTTACCTTAGCTATTTGAGCAATGGATTGTTGGAGGCTGGGATGCATGTTGACGCCTTTTCTCATGGCAAAAGCTACAGGGCATGCTAGTTTCCTCACTCCAGTAACGCCAAGATGATATACTGCCATAATCACGAGTCAAAGAAGAATAAGATAAGTGCAGAAAGTAAGGATGAAAAAGCTTTAAACAATATATAAACTAGTAGTTTATTTTCAAACTTGTTTATACTAAATTTAATTTTCTAACAGTGTAGCACTATAGAGAAGTAAATATTATTGATATATTTTATATATAATATGGGTTGATGGGCGGCGCCCTGAATCAATCAAAAAAGTATGAGGGAATGGAAATATCTGGGGACACAAGGGGTATTGGAGGAAAATTAATGGCATCAAAGAAAATATGCTACATTAATGGCAGATACAATCTAACTCCTGGTGGGAAATACTCTATTACTATGAGTTATAATAAGTTACTAGGACAACAAAGAAGATTGTGGTTAGCTGAACAAAGAAGATTATTGACAAAGGAAAGGTTAGCTAATATGCATATCCCAGTTGAAGATGGTACATGTTGTTTATGCGATGGACAACTGATAGAAACTACAAAGCATTTATTTGCTGAGTGTAACTGGTTCAAGCAAGTAATTAAGCTAAAAAATACTGACATGGGCCGATGTGCACCTACTACCAGGTGAAGTTAAGCATTGGCAGCAATTCAAAAAAGAGATAGTGGCTGCTATATATCACACTTGGAGAGCTAGAAACTGGAAAAAATTTAAGCATACAGGCAGACATAGTGATAGTCCAGATCAAGAAGGAAATTGTAGAGAGATTAGACCTGTCAAAGAAAGCTCATAGGATACATACAGAAATTGACTTGTAATTAGTTTACTTGATTTTGTTGAGGCCTTTACACCCTTCCTAGAAGGTGGTATATATAATTGGTTGTTAGGTGCTCTTTGTTGATTTACCAAAAAAAACAGAGGGAATGGCAAAGCAAGAGGTTTGCTCACTCTCCTTGCGAGACTCTATGGAGCATAAATAACAAACACTATGTGCCAATGATATATTAATTAGGACAAACCTTGGAAGCCGGGCTTAATATCTTTAAGCCAATCTTTTAACGGCAATAACATAAAAGTAAAAAACCGATGATAAAATTGTACTAGTTCGTCAACATCACATCACAAGTAATTAAAGAACAAACATTAAAAAGACTTACTTTGTTCAAACAGAGGCATGCTGTTGGATTTTCGAGATAACTTGGAATTGAGTAATCTAAGATATGACTTGAGATTGAATAGCTTAGAGAGCTTTCTGTATCAAATCACAAAACTAGGTCAATATATAAAGCAAACCAAACAGGTTTCGGTAAATCTATCTAATTAACATATTCAAAACAAACGGAGCTTACCGGTTTGAGGTTTGATCCACCAAATCGGACTGACTGACGGAGAAGATGAATCTGTAACCTAATATCAAAGGTTATGTCGGATATATATAGTATATATTTGTACTAGTGAAGTGATCACACTTTTTTCTTTTTCTTTGGCAAAGATTATAAAAGTTTTTAATCACATATTTTGAAGCCAAAAAAAAATATCAAAATAAACTAAATGGCAAAATTAGTATTAGTATTAGTATTATTAGTATTAGTATTAGTATTATTATTATTAGTATTAGTATTAGTATTAGTATTAGTACTATTACTATTATTATTATTATTATTACTACTACTATTACTATTACTATTACTACTATTACTATTACTATTACTATTATTACTATTATTACTATTACTATTACTATTACTATTACTATTAGTATCTCTCTCTTCAATCTTTTCTTCTTTTTTTGCAGGAAACAACATTCCTCTCTTTAGAGGATTTCTTTATTAAGGGAATTCAATTGTGCAAATTAAACTACGAAATTCATTTTTTTGGTTCGTTTCTCACCATTATCAATCGAATTTTGTTTATATTGTGCAAATTAAACTACGAATTTCTCACAAAACTTAAAGTCCTCAAAAATCAAAATTTCATAGTTAAGTTTTTTTCTGTACTCATTGACATGCACATAGATAAAAAGGGTATATCAAAAACAGAAACGGTAAAGAAGGGGAAAGTGATAACCTGTTGAAATCAAAGTTCCAATTAAATATGATTGCAAATGGAAAAGAAAAATTCAAGATGCTATGATGATGAAAAACTTCAAATTTTGCAGCAAAAAGCAAACACCATTTTTATTTTCTCTCAACATAAATTGATTTATTAGCAAGTGGTAATAAGAGATATAATAAGCACACCTTCATTCGATGGCAACGCCAAAAATTCATTCAAAAATAAATAAATTATGTCAAAAGGATTCGACAAGTAATATATATATCTAAAAATAAATTATTTTATCTTATTTATATCATATAATTTTTATGAAAAAACTGAACTATAATTATAAATGATTAATCTGAAAGAACCATTTTACCTTCTCAAGGTAAAAATATTATAAATTTATGTACACATTATCGTTCACACACTATACTTATAAAATTATACTGAATGTATTATTATTGTTGTTGTTGTTTGGTGAGCCACGTCATCATCATACGTGAGGCAAAAAAAAATCCAAAATCCTCTTAGATTTTTTTTTTTACACAAGTGCATTTTATTCATCTTCTAACAAAAAGCTACAAATGATCCAAGGGAGATTACGATCAGTGCTTTACTACTCCCTATTAAGGATGAGGATAAAAACTATCCTATTTGAGATGAAGAGAATGCAAAAGTTGGCTTATACATTTGGATACTGTAACCAAATGAGCCAAAACACCAAAAACCTATATTATGTACTGCCAGTTCACACAACACGCTCAAGGAGGTTCCCAGATCAGTTCATTCCTCTTCTTCTTCATGGTTCTAAAGTTGGTCATTTCCCACCTATCCATGTTCATTAAACCTTTCACTCGTGTTGTCATAACCAAGAGACGCCAGTAATCTCCATATGGCCTTTCAGTTCGTTCACTTCGTCATGAATTCTCCATGGTGTGAAGTTGATGTCATTCACACAATCCACCAATAGCTTAGAATCACTCTCTGCCAATATATAATCATATTCATTCCTCACACACCATTCAACTCCATTCACCCCAATTGTTGGTACCCTGTCCAAGGAAGCAAAAATGAGGTGCCCACCATGATCTCTGATCACCCCTCCTCCTCCACAATAGTCATCCTTACAGCTTCCATCAGAATTAATCTTCACAAAGCTTGTAGAGGGCTTCGTCCACTTGACCTGAACAATTTTGTTGGTGTAAATGTTGCTTGTTAGCAGATAGCAGATTGACTCCCAATTAGGGTCTATTTTAACCTTCTCAAATTGTTCTTTGAGAATCAGGACTAGGTTGGCAGAGATATTGTTAATAGTATTCCTCCTGAGGTGATTTACAACAAGTGCATCTTGACGGCATGGCAATTCCTATCTTTGCGAGTCTTGAGTCTGTAGGGATTTTGTCTCTCACTACTCTCCACAGAATGAAACTCATTTTAAGAGGCACTTTCTTATGCCATGTATTGGCATCAAACCAGTTCTTAGCTTTCTTTTGTCTCTGAATATCCCAAGTCGAAGCCACTTTGATTTGGAGTCCAAACAGGCTTGTCATCGGTATTCAAGTTCAGTTGTATATTCATACTCTAATTATGTTCCATCACATGATTGGGAATGAAAATGTCCCAACCTCCCCAGTGTCATTGTCCAGGTGTTTGTGTCTATCGAGATGCGTATGTCCTCAACAAACTTATTACTTTCGAACCGAAAAAGCCTAACCAAATCGACGATAACCAAACCGACGGTTATTTTTTTTATTTGGTTTGGTTTGGTTTTAAAAATTTAAAAACCAATTTAAATTGATTTGGTTTTGATTTTAACTAATAACCGATCCAAACCGAACCATGAACACTCCTACCTAGATTAATGAATTGTGTGCCACCACGTAATACTCATAAATTTTTATTTCTTTATAAATTTTGTGTCTAATCAACATGAATAGATATAACTTCTTCAGTAAGTAATTAAATACGTACATGTAGATACATGACCAAAAATCTTTTTTTTTATTATTAAATTATATTTCAGTTCAAACACCGTATATAAAATAGTGATAAAATTAGACATGGGACTATAATTAACTAGCGCTTATATATAGATGAAGTAGAGTACCATTTTAGTGATGTTATAGGGAAATCTCATATCTTTTTATCAACCACCTCCTCTTAGACTTTCATACACTTAATTCTCCTCTTTCTTTTTCTTCTTTTTTCTTTCATTTCTCTTCAAAATGAGTAACAACAGCAGCTTGAGCATGGTGGAATCAAAATTACCACCAGGATTTAGATTTCATCCAAGAGATGAAGAACTTATTTGTGATTACTTAATGAAGAAAATTGATCAATCGGCAGATCAACAACAATACCCTCTTCTCATATAAGTTGACCTCGATAAATCCGAACCTTGGAAATTTCACGTTTGTATTTCTTATAGAGAATCTCCAGAGACTTGGATTTATTTTATTCACATCTTAAATATTAAGGTTGTTGAATTTTTTTAATTTTTTTTCAATTGATCACACGCTTCAATTTTTCTTGTTTAAGTTGTTAGTATTATATTGTAATCTTTGATATATTAGAATTATATATAAGTATACTAGATTTTCCAATACATGTATGCATGTTCCAATAATGATATTTTCCTAGTGGTTAATGTATATAATTGTCTCCTAGATTGGAATAATTCTCCATATCATTGTCATTTTTTTATTGCATTCATCTTCATCAAATCACTATAATGATTAGTGGTATTATTTTTAATTTTTACTTATTATAATTATCTAGTGTTCGTATAATAAAAAAATTCAATAAAACAGTATATTCGTCGTCTTTGTCCATCCCCAGATTAAATAACTTTTGATATAATGATTTTTTTCTGAAATATAGTATACATATATTCTAGTGGAATGGCGAAAATGACTCTATAACAACTGGTTTAATCAAATTAAAATTCATGACTACGCTACTAGTGGGGAAAAAGTGTAAATATCTGATGTATTTTATTTTATTTTTCTTTTTTGGCGCGGGGGGGGGGGGGTACTGTACTTTCTCTGAACATTGGGGTCCCCTAAACAATATTAAGTTACAATGCATCATAGATATGCATGCCTAATTCTTGGACATGAAGTGAAAGGTATACTGTATACACCAAATATAGAATCTTCTTTTTGTCCAAAAATATATACCCATTTTGGAATTGTGTGTTGTAAAGTGGAATCATCATATTTGACAAGAAAAATAGAAAGACTCTAAAGATGAAATTTGGATAAGCTTAACTTAGTTGCACATACATTCATTGTATCATTAAATTCATAATCTTAATTAGGAGGCACTCCTCTCTGTAAAAAGCAAACCAAAAAAAAAAAAAGATCATTAATTATTTTTATCCTATAATTACTTTCATTTTGAACTTTCATGTGATCAACAAAAACGTTGTTATTATGATATGTTGTTGTCTGCTTTGAGCCAAACCTGCAAGAAAATAAATCAATCAGCGTGCAAAAGGCAATTAGTCAAAACTCATACCGTCAATCAGAAATATTGGCATCAATACCAATTAAATGTTAGCTAAAACAATTTTAAAATATTTTATAACATGATATAATTAATAATATCAATTTTGAGCCAAGTGCACATTATTTTTCTAAAAAGAGTATGTTTAGAGCATTAAAGTATCACTTGATTACATCTAATATATGACTTCTTTTTTATTTATTTTTAACCATGACTTTATTTCCACATCAATATGATAGAACCAGCACCCATTGAAAATATTAGTAGTAAAAACCCTTAATAAGGGAGATGTTTTATAATCTTTGGAATAGTAGAAATCAATGAAATTTTGTGAAGGTTTGACTTTCTCCTCATGATAGTTCCCTTGGAATGTCTAATCAATAAACAATGTAAAATGAATGACCAATCATTTTTGAAAACTCTTAGCTGCCGACCCTTTCTTTAATACAATTCGTTAAATGAAATAAATTTTCTTTTTTAAAAACAAAATAAAATCATATACAACTATACAAGTCAATTGTATTATTTTTCATTGAAGATGACAAGAGCCAAACATCAATTTTACATACATACTCCTAATCCATAAATGTGACACATGGGGTAATCAACTAATATAATTAATTTAAGACTTCCAAACTATTCACTAAAGAATATGAAAATTAATTAAAATTATGTATCTCCACCTAATTATTATTATTAGAAATGAAAATTACTTAACTACTTCCTACTTAAAATACAGGTACTATACATATGTGTAATCAAAAGATATATAGTGTCAAACGCTAGAAAACAAGAAGATAATTGATTAAGGATAGTCAATATTGTTTCACAAAAAATTACGAGTAATTAATGTAATTAACTATCATAAAATTATGAGTAAATAAAATTATGAGTAATTAATCTAACTATCACTTTCATCTAGCTCATAGCTAATTACAGGTAAGAAAGACAATCAAGAAAAAAAACATTCAAATCCTTCTTTGCTCAGCAAGATTTGCTAACTTAATTTCATCTTTAATTCCCTGTTTGCCTACAGATTCCACACGTAAACTACTAATTACAGAGTATATTTTATGTTCACACTCACACATTAATTATAAAAGTTACTATAGCAAGTAATAACTTAAGGAAATTCAAATAATATATTAGCCAATGGTGGTAATTATTAAGTGATACTTAGAAGTGCATGTTAATGTTTTTTTTTTAAAAATAGGGAGAAGGCACAAGTACCCTCTAGACTATGACCGAAATCTCAGAGACACCTTAACTAAACTCAGGTCCTATTACCCCTGAACTCATTTTATATTTCTGCTTATGTGGCACACCCCGTGACTCCACGCAATTGAGGCGCGTGGGATATATTCGGATGCCACGTAAGCCAAAAAGATGTACAAAATTACAAAAAAAAAATGAGTTCAGGGGGTAATAGGACCTTAGTATAATTAAGGTGTGTCTCTGAGATTTGGGTTATAGTCTAGGGAGGTACTTCTACCTTTTCCCAAAAAAATATAAGTAGAGTTTTCATATGTCTAATCTTTTTCAAATTTCACTTGTAAAACTATACTAAGTTTGTTATTATTGTTATTGTATTGTGATGAATACGAATAGAAATTAAAGACTCTATGTCTAAATTCACATCGAACATATAAGAGTAATTAGTCTTACCCTTTAGCCGCCTATATACTACATTTTAATATAATATTTTGGAGCAAATTAAAGACGTATTCAATCGTAGAAAACCAAACAAGTCAGAGCGGTTCTTTCGCTTTCACTTGCACACGAGCTTCACCATATAATAGTTTTCATTTTTCTTAATCACTTAAGAAATTAATAAATAAGTCCAACCAAACAATTGTAACATTATTATTATATATATTAAAGAATGAGAATTAACTTGTGTCCACTGTCAGTGGAATTCTTTTTACACTATCACTTAACTTTAAGTCACACAAAAGTTAAGTTTTTAAATTTGTTTATTTTTTATTTTATAGAATTTAAATATTAAATATAGTCGTGTAAGGCAACTAGGACTCAAAATTTATCTTATCAAATTAGTTTAGGATTCTATTTTTTGATTTACCTAAAATATTTCATCGTTATTTTTTATTTCATCGTTATTTTTTGTTTCATCGTTCTGAAACTTGTTTCAGTTTGGTGTAGTATCTGTAATGGGAGGCCCTCAGGTATCTCTCTGTGACACATTGCTTCCAACAAACTTAATATCTATATGCATGATGACATCGTTTTACTTTCACTAGTTTTACGTAGTAGCAATTTAAGATAGTTTGAATTTTTAAGTTATATTTAGCTTGTTAATTTAACATCCATTAACTACATGTTGCAGGAAGGATTCTCTAACTTACCTGAGGAAAATGCAGAAGGCATTGGATCTTCACAAGAGGATATTCTCCATTTTGGTGATGAAGAATCGAGAGTGCCATACATCGGTATGGAGTTTCAGTCACTTGATATTGCATTTAAATTTTATCTTGATTATGCTCATCGTAGTGGTTTTAGTGTGCGCAAAAATCGAATCACTAGATCAAGAAAAGATAAATCAATAATAGGTCAAGAATTTGTTTGTTCAAAAGAAGGATTCCGCTCAAAAAAGAGTCTTGAGAAAAATATGCAAC
>JAJOOO010013121.1:0-28312 GCA_029582685.1 Solanum piurae
GAGTCTTCTACTGCACTGAAAGCTACTACGATCAACTGAGTAACACCTTAGAGCTCTGATACCATGTTAAGCACCAACAATGGTGAATGCATAAGAAATCAGTAAGCTAAGAAGAGAGGAAAAGTGCAGTTTTATTCAATTCATCATTACTGCTATATTTTCAATGATACCTATACATCACTATATAAAGGTGTGAATCAACTAACTAACTAGACTAGTTAAGTTACCTAACCACAGTTAATCATAACTAACTTTTATAACTATCTATTAACAAACTTGTAACTAACTTTTGCCCTTTACACTTTAGCTCAACAATTATTACGCGCGCATTGACAATTTCTTGCACATCAAAATGCGAGTGTTTGATATGTTTCCAACTAGATTTCACATAATTTAACATGTATGGTATAAAAAATGTTCTCTCTGTAACATCTTAAACTTTTAAACGAGAGGTCCATAGAAATTCAATTTAAGATTATCCAACAGAATATAAAACCGCAAAAATTAAAAAGAGGTATACCAGCAAAAGCATGTAAACTGTATTGAAGTTGTTCCACAACAATAGAGCTAGAACTCTGCATGAATCTTTCTTCTGAAATATATAACAAAAGTCACCAACTCAATCAGAAGATTAAAAAAGGACTAAAAAATTTTTTTGCCAAATGTTTGTCAGAAATGCTTATCAGTACTTTTGAAGAGTAACAATTTATGTTTAACTAATTAACATGAAAATTAATTTTGATAATATTAGAGCAACAATTTTGCTTAACTTATAAGTTCAGAACTGTTTTTTCAAAGCGAAAATAAGGGTCGTCAAATTGGTTATTTGTGCCCTTCCTCTCAAATAAAATTCGGTTGTGAGGTCAATCTAACACAAATCAGTAGTCAGATTAGAATATTTCTAAGATGGTCACTTAATTAAGTTTTTTTTATGAGAAAGTCAACTTTCTTTTATATCTGTAGTTCAGTGATTTTGAGGTTATAAAAAGAAAAATTGAGTGACTTTCAATGAGAAGAATACTTAGTTGAGTGAATTTGAGATTTTAAAAGAAGATCAAGTGACTTTCTATGAGGTTATCGGTTAACCTGTTAAAAAAAACTCAATCTTTAAGAACCGATAACCCAATAATAAAACGGTTAAAATCTTTTTGTTTGTTTCAGACACTGATATGCTAACTATCATGAGCTTCTCTACATTTTTTCGGGCTTCTCATGTTGGGCACATGTTGTATCACAAGTTTAGCGGGGACCAAACTCAATACTCGATGCTTATCAATTATTTTTAAACATCGAATCTGAACATATTCAAAGTGGATGAATTATATGTAAGTTGAAAATAAATTAAATGTATAATTAAAATTGGTAAAGCATAGGATTAATAAATAAATTAAGTAAAATACTAAACCAAATTAGCACTAATTAATATACGAACTTAAAAATAGTATACTAGTCTAATAAATGTAATTCCATTACAATTTGCAATAGATAGATAAATTTGTTGACTTTCAATTAGTACATACATTTTGTATTATCTTGGAACAAGAAAACATTCATTACATTATTTTTCCTAAAAATATGCTGTATATCTTTATTATAATTCAATAAATAAGAATTACTTTTTCTTTAATGAGAGAAAATGAAGGGGATCATTTAAACTTCATTTGAATGAAATTTGTGATGTGATTATACTTTATAGTGATAATAAATATCGATCGATTGTACTATTTATGAATTTGAGAATGCATCCTTCCCTTTCAATTTTGTCCAATTCATCACACAATTATTCAAATATTATTTCTAATGTTTTAAGAAGTTTGCACCAAATAGTATCGAATAATATATGTGCAACGTACGTGGCAAAATTTGTTTTTCAAATAAAATGTTAAATTGGGGTCATGTTGAATTCTACATCATGCCCATTTTGGGTAAATATGACATATTTTCTTATAATATAGAAAGAGAAACTAATCATATCATCATAATTTCTATAAAGACCACTAACAAAAGTTTTCATTGTGAAATCTAATGTCCATTAAAAAAACATCTCGAAAAAAATAATCAACGATCAATGAACTTTTTTGCCTCTCTATCTTACCCATCGAACGACTATCAAGTAGAAAACAACAATGCATAACAAACATATATACAAAAATTAACACTTACATAAAATAGACCGTATAATAAAAATATTTTAAAAATTAAACGTGCCATATACCTTGCAGAGGTGATGCATGACCTCTTCACGAAGACTAGCATCATGGATTAATAGAACCAACTGATTTGGAGTGAGAGCACTCAAGTCATTAGGATTTTTCTGTGATGGTAATGATGACGATGATCCCAATGTTGATTTAGAAAATTGTGACTCTGGTAGTTTCTCCATTGAAAAGTCTTACAAAAAAAAATTTCGTTTAAATGATCTTTCAAATGAGAAAGAAGACACTAAAATGATGTATTTGATTTTATTTCCTAGTGAAAGACAGAGTAATTGTTTGTTTACCTTTAAGAGAAATTGAAGTCGGAGATGGATAAATGTAGTTATATTTGTAGCTTCGCCTTTGTTGACATGATATAGAGATCAATATCCTCAAGAAAGATGGCGTTGATACAATTGAGAGAGTTGAAGAAACAATGATTCAATAGCTAGTAAAGAAGATGAATAGCGTAACGCTTTTAGAACTTTGTCGGAGTAAACAAAGTAAAAGAAGACTTTGCCCTTCAAATGCCAACCACGTGGCTTCAGATGGGTGGGACTGGATTGACCCGTTTTGACAAACTATGTTGGGCCGCTCAACATTTCTTTTGGGCTTCTCACTTTGTTCTCATGTTTTATCAGAAGTTTAGTAGAGGACCAAACTCTGAATAGACCCAAAGTTTCTCATCCACACCACAACATTGTACAACGTCTCATAATATACATGATACTTCATAAATAGGATTCCTTTTTAGACTCATCTAGAATAAATTTTCCTATATGTGGCTACAACACTTCTAATGTTTTTTGGCACAAATAAAAGATATGATTTTTTTAGGAGTAGAACTGCAATTACCCTTCTACTCAAGCCCAGACATCCCTGACATAGATATGAAAACTATCTTGGCATGATCGTCTAAAACAACATTGTGTGAAGACAACCAAGTCATCCCCAAAATGACATCAACATCAACCATGTCAAAGATCACCAAGTCTATCAAGATTTTATACCCCATAAAAGTCACCACACAAATATAATAGACTCTATCAATAACCACAAAATCACCCAAAGGAGTAGAAATATGAATATGAATATCAAGTGATTCACAAATCATACTCAACCCCACATCAAAATAAATATGCACGTATAAAATGGTGAAATCAGGGTTAAATAAGGATGTGTCCATTCGATCATAGACTAGAATAATACATGTGGTCACTACATTAGACATTTTTTCCTCATGTATGCCCGAAAAAAAACATAGAAGTGAGTCTGACCTGACCTCCTACCTACGAATTGCCTCAATTGGGCTAAGTATTGTTAGCCTGACCATCATCTCGAATAGGATGGATACCATCTCTATGTGTTGTGTAACAACCCCATCCAAATTGAGGATGATATCTACCATACGAGCCACCTCTCCTACCTAATGGAACTAAGGATCGAGAAGCCTATTGTTGAACTACCTATTTACCATGTCTTAATTTGGGGCACCACTTGACCATACTCATAGAAAACCTTGTCCAATGTAGGTCAGTATGCTAAAATTAAAAATACAGAGTAACTTTTTTAGTTTGATGATTGTTGGCTGACCTTTGACGGACCCTCAGATGAAACCTACATCGTTGTTTAAATAGGGGTTTTGAGAGTATACTTGAGGATCAACCCCTTAGAGAAGTATTCATTGAAACTATCACCTCCTTCACACTCCTTACATGCTCTACCACTTCCTGAAAAGACTTGTTAGAAGACACCATCACTGCTAACTAAAGTCCCACGTTCAAACCTTTGACAAATCGTCTGATCCTCTCCCGCTCAGTGGTAAAAAGCTGCAAATAATATCTAGTCAAAGAGTGAATCTGACCTTATAGGTGAAATATACAAATTAAAGGCAGGAGTATTACTGAAAATGTGTTAATGGCCCAAGAAATTATTACTGATATAAAAAAAGAGGTAAACCTGCTAATGTGGCAATTAAATTAGAAATGGCTATGGCCTACGATAGAGTTGATTGGAATTTTTTTTATGAAAGTCTTAGGAAAGATGGATTTTGAGTTACGATGGATGTTGGAGATAAGAGGTTGCATTCACACAAAAAGGGAACCACTCATGTTAACATTGTAAGCCAAGGTAAGAAAGAGGAGAATGGACTCCTTACAGACAAGTTGGGCCAGCTATCTATTGGGCTCATTTGATTTGAATTGATCTGATATTTGAATTGACAACTCACAAAATATACACAGCTCACAAGATACACAACTGTAAAAAGAATAATTGTATATATGGTAAAGAATAAAATCATCCAGAATTAGAGTAAATACATTAATTCTATTTTACATTTCCTTTTCAGCAATTACATGTATAAATAGTGGTAGAAATCTATACATTGATCAGAAGAAAATACAGAAAATTTTCCATATATTTTGTCCTATATTTCTACATAGTATCAGAGCAGTAACATTTGCTAACTCATATTTTTTTAATTTCTTCGATTATTCTGTTCTTCATTCCTTTCAAAGATGTCAAACTCCACTTATGAGAGCACTGAAGGCACTCCTAATACAAGTGTTCAACAAGAAAATGGAATCACCATTGACAATTCTCATCCTTACTTTGTTCATCCATCTGACGCACGAATGGTCCTGGTCAATACTCATTTTGATGGTAAAGGATATATAGGATGAAGAAGGTCTATTCTTATCTCTCTTTCAGCAAAAAAAAGTTGGGTTTCATAGATGAAGCTTGTCCTGCTCCAACCTTTAAACTTTGGAGTCGCTGCAATGATATGGTAACGTTTTGGCTTTTAAATTCTCTTTCTAAAGATATTGTTTCCAGTGTTCTTTATTCCAGATAGCCAAAGATCTTTGGTCAGATCCTGAACATAGATTTCGCCAGCCCAATGGGGAAAAATTGTATCATTTGCAGAAAGAATTAGCAGATTTAATCCAAGGATCTATTGATATTGCGGGATACTTCACCAAGATGAAAAGGTTATGGGATGAGTTAGACACTCTAAACGCTAATATGATTTGCACCTGTGAGTGTTCATGTGAAGGAAAAAAGAATATGATTCAATTCAAAGGAGATGAGAGGCTCATTCATTTCTTCATGGGACTGAATAATACCTATGCACCCGCCAGAATCAATATTCTTATGCTTAATCCATTACCCACTGTGAACCATGCATATTCTCTCTTGATACAGGATGAAATGTAACAATTCGCAAGTTGAAATAACTAGGAAGAAGCTAATAATTGGAAATAGTCATTTTTGGAAAGAACGAAAATTTGGGAATTTGGTTAAGTTATGAAAAGTTGAATTTTGGTCAACTTCAAACGGCCATAACTCCTATCTCAAGATGAGTTAGGTGCAGTTCCAGATATGGTTGGAAAGCTCTTGGAATGATCTTTCCAACGCCGCCAAGTTTGCATGATTCTGAGTTCGTATGGGCAATTTATTCCCTTTGGAAGTTGGGCTGTTGGATTAAGGAAAGTCTAATCCGGATTTTTTTGAAGGGTAGATTTGTCTTTTCCTTACCCAATTAATTTAATTCGTTTTAGTGAATTAATTAAGGGTCAAATCATAAGGAGATCAGTTTAGTCAATTGGAAAATACGTTAGGGCTTGGAGAACAGAGAAAAGAAGAAAGGAGAAGAGGAACAACAAGAATTCGCCAAGAACGATCTATTTTGGTTGTGGATTCGCCAAGGAATTGGTCTTACAAGGTATGTGAGTCTTTCATAGCATTGGGTTCGCTCACCCACGCGCCAAGCATGTTTATTTTAGCGGAATTCATCCTAAGAGTTTGAAAGTTGATGTTCTTGATAGGTATTCTTAAATTTGAATGTATTTCTTAAATTGGGTTGAATTGAGGAGTTTCTGAGATCTTTACGTTGAGTTTAAAGTTGTTTTGAGTTAGGTTCTTGAGTACATATGTTGGGTAGCTGAATCTAAAATGAATTTGCGAACAATAGTTGAGTTTAGGCGGATTGGGGCTGGAAAAAGTCAGACAAGGAACATGTTCCAGGTCCACGTTCCTTCAGGGTGAAAATTTTCTCTCCACGTCGCGGACTTATTCCAAGGCGGTGATTTCGTGACTTCTCTCATGTTTAGCTATATAAAATCATTCCTAAACATCATGGACTTTTCCTATCACAAATCACAATCCTTGAATCCATAATTCCATTCAAGGACCAGTTAAGATTCAAGTCAAGAGCAGTTAAGATTAAAGTCAAGAGAAGTCAAGAGTGAAGTAAGAGAAGTTCATTTCAAGTTTTCATAAGCCTTTTACAAACGTTTTAACCTTGTTTTAAAACTTCAGTTTTGAAGTTGAGTAAAGAGTAAGAGCAAAATTCATTTTCTTTAAAATGATATATGGGAACTAAGTATTCCCAAGAGTAAATATTTTCACATTTAAGCTGAGAGGAAACTGAGATTTCCAAAAGAGTTTTGAACAGCAAAAGGGAACATTCATTCCAACAGAGCTTTTAAGCTAAGTTTGAGTAATTATCTCAAACCAGAGAAGAAGTTGTTTTAAAAACATACGAGCTAAGTATATTTTGGGAGTAGTATTGAGTTCCGATATGAGGACGCGAGTTCATATTAACTCAAGCCCCTATAAACCATGTAGCCATCATGGGCAGAAAAAGGGTCATACTTTTTAGTTGATTCCTTAGTGCTTTTCAGCATAGACTAGTGGATCCACTTAGTAGTTCAGGTTCTATATCGATGGCAATGTATAGGACGGTCCTTGGAAACGTGAGGTAAAACGTTATACCATCACTTAGGCTCATAGTGATGGTTGTCGGTTAGAGAATCTCCCACAGAAGTTATATTACTTTTTATATGAGTAAAGTTAAGTTTGTTATTGTTTTATCTTTAAACGAACTAAGATTGTTTTCAGTTGTTTTATAAGCTCTATATATTTATCGCATATGTTTTATTGTTTTATATTGAGTTTAGTTATTCATGAGTTGAGAAGAGCCAAGGTAAGTGTTTCTTTCATAATCTCTTTCAAGCCTATGTATATTAGCATTCCAACTCGCATACTCGTGCATTCAATGTACTGATGCCAATTGGCCTGCATCGTATTATGATGCAGATGCAGGTAATCAGGATCAGCATCCAGCATCTCATTGATCGAGCTTGAGCATTCAGAGTCTGTTGGTGAGCCTCCTTACATTCCGGAGGACTCTTTTATTTGCTTTCTAGTTTAGTTCATTAAGATGTTATGGGGTTTGTCCCAACATCCATCTCAGTTGTTTTAAAGGCTTCATAGACAGTTAGTAGTTCAGTAGTCTTTACATTATCATTCTTATGTTAAAGACTTGGGTTGCCATTTTCGGCCAAGTTGAATGTTTGATTCTTTTAACTTTCTAAGTTATATTATTTAGTTGTTTGAGTAAGTGCATTTGGTCATTGTAAAAATGCTAGTCTTCCGCTGAGTTAAGTAAGTCAGGCCAAGGGTTCGCTTTGGGCCAGCAATGGTTCTCGAGTGCCTGTCCCACCTAGGGTGTAGACTCGGGGCGTGACAGAAAATCGGAGAGAAAATCATCTATCTTCTCAGTTTCCTAGAGATAGCTCTTCCTTCTTGGTAGGAAAATCAGCTATCTCAGAAAATCAACTCAACACTCAATAGAAAAGTGGATCTGGATCTGGATTCAACTATTAACAGAAGCCTGAAAATACTTATTTCAAAGGAAACACATCTTACAAAGGAAAGAAAAGCAACCAATTATGCAATTATTATAAGATGACTAATCACACTATCGATAATTGTTACAGGTTAATAGGTTTCCCAGCAGATTTTAAGTTCACCAAATCCAAGAAATTTCAAAAAACTGTGACAAACAACTCTGCAACTTCAATGGAAGAACCAGATAGGAATCAATCTATTCTTGCTTCTTCTGAGAATCCTAATGTTGCTCAACAACTCTCCCCAAATCAATTCTCTCAGCTTGTTCATCTCTTAAAACATATTCAAGAAGGAAAACATGTTGGATCAGAAGTCAATGTCAACTCGGCTGCTGGTATATTTTTTGAACATTCGCCCTCTTGTTATTCAGTAGACAATTCAAATTCTAAACCTTGGATTATTGATTCAAGGGCCTCTGAACATATGTTCTTTGATCCTAACTCTTTCTTATCTCTCCTTCCCTCACCTAAGACTTTAATGGTCAGGTTACCTAATTCATCTAGCGTAAAGGTTACTCATGCAGGATTTATTTCTCTTTTGCCTGATTTTATACTCACAAATGTCCTTCATATCCCAAGTTTCAGATATAATTTACTCTGAGTTCATAAACTATGTCTATCTTTCAAGTGTGTCATCATGTTCACATCTACTGGTTGTCTTTTTCAGGGCCCTTTCTTGAAGAGCCCTCAAGTTTTTGGTGAAGTCAAAGATGGACTATACATTTTAGAGCCTACTGGGACTCAACCTCTTGCTACAAATAATATAGTTTCATTTCTTAAGAGAGCTAGTTCTCATTCTGTTTCAGATTCAGTAGTTTCGTTTCCTAAGAGATTTAATTCTCATTCTGTTCTAGCTTTAGTTTCTTTCCCTATTTTAGCTAAATCAGAATCTGATGTAATGCTATGGCATGTAAGATTGGGGCATTTGCCTTTCAATGCAATGAAATATATCAGTTCAATTTAATTCTCTTCAAATTTTGAATGCCGTTGCATTGTATGCCCTTTGCAAGACAGTCCAGAATACCATTTCCAATTAGTCATATCAAGAGTAAATGAATTTTTTATCTTCTTCACATTGATATTTGGGGTCCCTATAAGGTTCCTACTTATAATGGATATAAATACTTTCTCACAATTGTGGACGATTTCAGCAGAGGGACTTGGAATTATTTGTTGGTTGCTAAATCAAATGCTTTTTCAGTACTCAAGTCTTTCTTATGCATGGTAGAAAGGCAGTTCAATGCTAAAGTGAAACTAATAAGATCAGACAATGCCTTGGAACTAGGGAAGAGTGCGGAAGCTTCTTCATTTTTACAATCACGGGGAATTCTACATCAGACTTCTTGCACAGCCACACCGCAACAGAATGGAATTGTGGAAAGGAAACATAGGCACTTACTGGAAATTGCTAGAGCCTTAATGTTCCATTCCAAAATTCCAATTCCTTATTAGGGAAAGTGCATACTCACTGCAACATATTTTATTAACAGGTTTCCATCTAGAGTACTCTAAGGTAACACTTCTTATGCACTCTTGTTTAATCAGAAACCTTCATATCATTATTTAAGAAGCTTTGGATGTTTGTGTTATGCTTCTACATTATCACGTGATAGATGCAAATTTCAGCCTAGAGCAGCTGCTTGCGTCTTTTTAGGCTATCCTACTAGACAAAAGGGATACAGAGTCCTTATTCTAGATTCTAAGAAGGTATGCATATCAAGGGATGTTCATTTTCATGAACACATTTTTCCATTTGCCTCTTTTCCTAATACCATTTTATCCACTATTTTTCCACCTATCTTTTCTATTTATTTAGATCACATTACATATGAATACATGTTATTTCCTTCTCCTACAATTTTAGACCAACCCTCACCAGTTTTATCTCCTACTATGGATGCTAATTCCACTTCTCATCCTCAAACTACTACTACTACTCCATCTACCTCCACTGTTCAAGACCCTTTACTTCCCCCTACCATCCCAATCCCTAGAAGATCTGATAGACAAAACAAAGGTACTTTACCTAGTCATTTACATGACTTTGTTTGCAATAAATTTTTTACCACCGATCTTACTACTACTTGTCTAACAGTACCTTCCTCACCACCTACATATCCATTTCCTTCTCTTTCCAATCAAAATCAGGTTTTACTGCATTCTATTTCACAAATTTCAGAACCCATTCATTATTCTCAAGCTTCCCAGCATCCTGGATGGAAAGCTGTCATGGATTCTGAATTACAGGCTTTGATCATTAATCAAACATGGGATGTGGTGCCTCTCCCTTCTGGAAGAAAAGTTTTACCTTATAAGTGGGTCTACAAGGTTAAACAAAAGGATGATGGAAGTATAGAAAGATTTAAAGCAAGATTGGTTATCAGAGGTGATATACAAAAAGAAGGCATAGACTACAATGAAACTTCTTCTCCGATTGTTAAGATGATGACTATCAGATGCCTATTATCTATTGCAATCAAGAAGAATTGGCCAGTTTCTCAGTTTGATGTAAGTAATGCTTTTCTCCATGGAGACCTCCAAGAAGAGGTTTACATGAAATTTCCTTCTGGAATGTGTCCACCCAGTCCCCACCATGTATGTAAACTCAAGAAAGCTCGTTATGGTTTATAACAAGCCTCCAGACAATGGTATGCAAGGCTTGCAGGGGATCTCAATTTTAAAGGTTTTTCCTCATCTCTCAAAGATTATTCATTATTTTTTAAAAAGACAGGAAGCTCTATCTCCATTGTGGTAGTTTATGTTGATGATTTAGTACTCACCGGTGATGATGCTCAAAAACTTTCAGATCTAAAGTCTTTTCTACATTCAGAATTTCAAATAAAGGATCTTGAGAAAATTCATTATTTCTTAGGAATGGAAATCATGCGAGAACCAACAGGTTTCATCATTACACAAAGCCAGTTTACTCGGGACTTACTCAGTGAATTTGATTGCTCTAGTCTCCCTACAATATCTTCTCCACTTGATCATTCCATCAAATTAACTACTGCATCAGGAACTCCTTTGCTTGATCCAACCATCTATCGACGTTTGATTGGAAAACTTAACTACCTCACCCATACAAGACTCGATCGTTCTTTCACTATCCTGACCCTTAGCCAATACCTGCAGCAACCCTCTATTTCCCATTTCACAACAACTCTTCATGTCCTTCAATACCTTAAATCAAACCCCACTCAAGGCCTTTTTCTCACTTCAAACCCCAATTTTTCTCTTTTATCCTTTTGTGATGCAGATTGGGCGGCTTGTCGTGATTCTCGCAGATCTATGAGTGTCTTTTTTATAAGCTTGGGCGGTTCTCCCATCAGTTGGAAATCGAAAAAACAAATCTCCATATCCCTTTCTTTAGCTGAAGCTGAATATCGCTCAATGAGGCGTGTTGTTGCAGAATTAACCTGGATTACTCGTCTTCTCACTAATTTATCCCTTGAACCATTATTATCGGTACCTATATATTTTGATAGCCAAGCTGCACTCCACCCGGAATCTGGTCTTTCATGAACGGACAAAGCATGTTGAGCTAGATTGTCACTTCGTCCGCCAACAATTTCTTTCAGGGTTGATATCTTTGTCTTTTGTTCCTTCAAAATCACAACTTGCCGACCTCTTTACCAAACCTCTATCTGGTCCATCTTTGTATTCGATACTTGGCAAGTTGGGGTTCTCTTCTTTCCCCTCCAACTTGAGGGGGGATGTTGGAGATAAGAGGTTGCATTCACACAAAAAGGGAACCACTCATGTTAACATTGTAAACCAAGATAAGAAAGAGGAGAATGGACTCCTTATAGACAAGTTAGGCCAGCTATCTATTGGGCTCATTTGATTTGAATTGATTTGATATTGGAATTGACAACTCACAAGATATACACAGCTCACAAGATACACAACTGTAAAAAGAATAATTGTATATATGGTAAAGAATAAAATCATCCAGAATTAGAGTAAATACATTAATTCTGTTTTACATTTCCTTTTCAGCAATTACATGTATAAATAGTAGTAGAAATCTGTACATTGATCAGAAGAAAATACAGAAAATTTTCCATACATTCTGTCCTATATTTCTATAATGGATGGACATGGTGTGGAGATTAGTGGCTAATAATTGGTACTCTGTATTAGTGAATGGACAAGCACATGGATTTTTTCACTCTACTAAAGAGGTAAATCAAGGATACCCTCTATCCCCTGCTTTATTTATTTTGACTGTTGAGGTGCTATCCAAAGCTCTTAATCACTTGTTTTATAATCACGAGTTTAAGATTTATGGATTACCTAAGTGGAGTGATTAAATCAATCATTTGGCCTATGTAGATGATACTATTACTTTTGCTAATGTTGATAAAAGATCTCTGCAATTAATAATGGAAACTATTACTCTTTATGAATCTCTGTGTGTTCAACTGATAAATAAAGGAAAGAGTTTCTATTATATGTTTAGTAAGGTTGCTCATTATGTGGTTCAAGAAATGAAAGATGTTACTGGTTTTCTGAGAGGCAGTTTTCCCATGATGTATTTAGGATGTCCTATTGGACATGCTAAAAAGAAGAAGGTTCATTTCTCTCAACTCATCAAAAAGATTCAGAAAAAACTACAGGTTTGGAAAGTGAAGTTACTCTCTTTTGGAGGTAAGGCAGTGTGTAACACCTCACTAAGTGAAAGAGCTAGAATTAGAAAGAGTCATTTTTGGAAAGAATGAAAAATCTGGAAAATTGTTTAAGTTATGTTAAGCTTAAGTTTTGCGTCAACTTCAAACGACCATAAATCCTAGTTAAAGATGAGTTAGGTGTGCTAACAGATACCGTTGGAAATATCTTTGAATTATCTTTCCAACGCCGCTGAGTTTTTTCAATTATGAGTTTGTATGAGGGGGTATGGCCATTCACAGTTGGGTTATCTAGTTAAGCAAAGTCAAAACCGGATTTTTGAAGGGTATTATGTTCTTTTCACTACCCAATTAATTTAATTCATTTTTGGTAATTAAGTTGGGGTCTCAACTGATGGGATTCAGTTTACGCAATTGAAAACAAGTTAGGGTTTTGAGAGAAGAGAAAAGAAGAGGAGAAAGGAGGAAAAGAAGCAAGGATTCGTCGCGTTCTTGAAGTTAAGCTCGTTGATTTCTCCAAGGGTTGATCCCTACGAGGTATGTAAGATCACATAGCATTGGGTTAGTTCACCCACGTGCCAAACATGATTAAATTCAGCGTATTTGTGTTCTTGAAAGAAAAGCTTATGAGTTCTCGATGAATTTTGTTGAAGTTTCATTTGAATCTTGATTGTGGAGTTTTTGAAGGAGTTCTTGATGTGATTCAATGAGATTTAAGGTTGTTTTTTAGTTGATTCTTGTATGTTTTGGTTATGTATTCGAATCTAAGCGTTTGGGGAAGGAACCATTCGAATCTAGAGGGTTTAGAGTTGAAAAACAAGCAAGAAAGTTAGGGGATTTTCTGGGGAGGGGTCTGGGGAGCAGTGCCAGCCAGAGCTCCCCGCTTTCTGCTCTATAGTTTGGGATCTGGGACGACGCACCAGCCAGTGCGCCCCATCCCCAATTTTGAAGTTTTCCCTCTGGCGCCCTGCGCCACTCAGAGCGCTAGGGTCGCCAGGCCTTCTACCCTTTCCCACTTCTTTCCGTACGAGTTCCCTTGAAACGTACCTATGTTTTATAGTTGATCTCTACACTCTAACTTACGTCTAATCAACATGAAATCATCCATAACCTGAGATCATGAGCCTTGAATCCATAATTCAATTCAAGTAAAGTTAAGAGTCAAGTCAAGAGAATTTCTTAGAGACTACCAAAAGTCTTTTACAAACGTTTTAACTTTGTTTTAAGGCTTGAGTTTTGAGTTGAGTAAATAGTAAATCTTGAAGTTCATTTCTTTAAAAGAGTATATCGGGACTATGTATTCCCAAAGAGTAAATGTTTTCACATTTAAACAAGATAGGAAACACTGATTTCCAAGATATCCTTTGAGCTAGTTTTTGAGTAATTATATCAAACCACAAAAAGAATTTTTGTTTTTAAACATATGAGCTGAGTATATTTTGGGAGTAGTATTGAGCATCGATATGGGGACGAGTTCATAATAACTCAAGTCTCCATAAACAATGTAGTCATCGTGGGTAGAAAGGATCATACTTTTAAAATGATTCCTTAATGCTTTTTACAATAGACTAGTGGATCCATTTAGTTGAGGCATTCTATATCTCGGCAAGTTATAGGATAGTTCTGGCAGCATGGGAGAGACGTTGTATCATCAATTTAGCTCATAGTGATGGTTGTCGGTTAGAGAAACTCCCATAGAGTTACATTACTTTATTATATATGTATATTGAGTTGTTTCTTACTGTTTTAAATGCTTTATATAAACTGCACCTTTAATGTCGTTTAATTCTGCATTGAGATTGAGTATTCATGAGTTGAGTAAAGTTAAGGTAAGTGTCCCTTCAATATTCATTTCAAGCTTATGTCGTGTTTAGTTTTCCCCTCGCATGCTCGTACATTCAATGTACTGATGCCATTTGACCTGCATCGTTTTATGATGCAGATACAGGTAACCAGAATCAGCATCCAACAGCTCGTTGATTCAATCGAGCACTCAGAGTCAGTTGGTGAGCCTTATTGCTCTCCGAAGGATCCATTTGGTTATGTTTTGTTTATTGCTTTTGGTTATTTCCATTGTTAGGATAATCGGGGGTCTTGTCCTGACATCCCTCTTAGCATCTAAAGGCTTCATAGATAGTTAGATATGAGTTCTTTAGTCTTGATACTTTAGTTGTTTGATTTAAAGACTTGAGTTACCATTTTGGCTAATTTGGATACTATTTTCTAAACATTCTCAGTTTATCAATTCAGACAGTTTATTTAAAATTGTGTTTAAGTACATTTCCTGTTGAGAAAGTCTTCCGCTGAGAGTATATCCAGGCCAAGGGTTTTCTTGGGGCCAGTAATGGCTCTGGAGTGTCAGTCCCGCCCAGGGTGTAGGCTCGGGGAGTGACAAACTTGGTATCAGAGCACAGAGTTCAAGAGTCCTAGGGAGTCTATGAAGTCGTGTCCGTAGAGTACTAGTTATCGGTGTGAAGTGTGCCACATCTATAATTGGGAGGCTGCAATATTTTGGAACTATCTCACTTCTTTCACATTTATTTCGTGCGATAGATTTCATCTCTATAGAGTCTCTTTCTAAATCGTGTTTGTGCGTGTCTTTCAGTTGATCATGCCTCCACGAAGAGTTGTCCGAGGTCGTTCTGCTAGGATGAATATTGAGGAACAAGGAGTATCTAATGCACCAGATGTGCAACCCCAAGAAGAGGTCACGAATATTGAATTTTGGGAAGCAATATGAATGCTAAGTCAAGTTGTGACTAACCAGGTTGGGCAACAAAGATGGGCTCAACAGGAAGTGGCTGATACTTCAAGGATCCGTGAGTTCTTAAGGATGAATCCTCCAAGCTTCACTGGTTCAAGCCAAGTTACGGGAATTCCTCACCCTTAAGCAGGATTTATTGAGTGTTCATGAGTACAGCTTGAAGTTCACCCAACTTTCCCGATATGCTCCGGAGATGGTCGCTAATATGAGGAGAAGGATGAGTATGTTTGTTGATGGGTTGTCTCATCTATAAAGCAAGTAGGCAAGGAAGCTATGCTAATAAGGGGAATGGACATATAGAGACTTATGGTATATGTGCAGAAAGTTGAGGAAGATAAGTTGAGGGATAGAGAAGAATTTAGAAACAAGAAAGCTAAGATATGGAGTAAGTCTGGGCAACAAAGGGGTAATGTGAACCGTTCTTCCTTTCAACATAAGAAAAAGGGACATGTTTTATCATATGCTAGTGCACCTGCACCAAGGAACAAAGGTGAGTATAATAGTCAAAATTAGAAGAATTTCAAAGCTAGACCTGCTCAGTCTCAGGGTAGTGTGGCACAAGAAGGTAATTAGGCTCCTACATGTGCTAAGTGTGGTAGGAACCACCCAGGCAAGTGTCGCGATGGCTCCACTGATTTTTTCAAGTGTGTTCAAGAGGGTCACTTCATGAAATAGTGCCCTAAGAACCGGCAAGGCAATGGGAATCAAAGCAAGAGAGCTCAATCTTCATCAGTTGCTCCACTAGACAGAGTTGCATCTAGAAGAGTTACTTCAGGTACTGGCGGAGGAGCAAACCGTCTTTACTCTTGATGTTTATGCTTTGCTAGACCCAGGAGCGAGTTTATCTTTTGTGACTCCTTATGTTGCAATGAATTTTGATGTTCTTCCTGAGAAAATTGTGAGCCCTTTTGTGTTTCTACACCTGTTGGGGAGTCTATTCTAGTTGAGTGATTCTATCGTGATTGTACCATTTTCGTCAATCACAAGAGCACCATGACTGATTTAGTTGAGTTAGACATGGTTGATTTTGATGTTATTCTGGGTATGGACTGACTTCATGCATGTTATGCCTCGATTGATTGTAGGACTCGAGTTGTCAAGTTCCAATTTCCTAATGGGTCAGTTATAGAGTGGAGTAGCAGTTCAGCAGTGCCTAAGGGTCGTTTCATTTCATACCTTAAGGCGAGAAAGTTAGTTTCCAAGGGTTGTGTCTATCACTTAGTCCAAGTTAATGACTATAGTGTCGAGACACCTCCTATTGAGTCAGTTCCAGTTGTCCGTGAGTTTCCAGAAGTCTTTCCCGATGATCTACCCAAAGTCCCTTCTGAGAGAGAAATAGATTTCGGTATAGATATTCTTCCCGATACTCATCATATATCTATTCCGCCTTATATAATGACCCCAGCACTGTTGAAAGAGCTAAAAGAATAGTTGAAAGATCTCCTTGATAAGGGTTTTATTGACCTAGCCTCACCTTGGGGTGCTCCGGTCTTATTTGTGAGGAAGAAAGATGGTTCCCTTAGAATGTGTATAAATTACCGTTAGTTGAACAAGGTTACTATCAAGAATAAGTATCCTCTTCTGAGAATTGATGATCTATTCGATCAACTTCAGGGTGTCACTTGTTTCTCTAAGATAGACCTCAGATCTGGCTACCATCAGTTAAGAGTAAGGGAATGTGATATTACAAAGACCGCATTCATGACCCGTTATAGTCATTATGAGTTAGTAGTTATGTCCTTTGGTTTGACTAATACGCCTGCAACATTGATGGACCTTATGAATAGAGTATTCAAGCCTTATTTAGATATATTTGTTATCGTGTTCATTAATGACATACTAATCTATTCGAGGAATGAGGAAGATCATGCTAGCCATCTCAGAATAGTTCTCCAGACTCTAAAGGATAGGGAGTTGCATGCTAAGTTCTCTAAATGTGAGTTTTGGCTTAAGTCAGTGGCATTCTTGGGTCACATGTTTACGGTGATGGGATTAGAGTTGACACTCAGAAAATAGAGGCAGTGCAGAATTGGCCTAGACCCACATCTACAACTGATATTAGGAGTTTTTTGGGGTTAGCTGGATATTATAGAAGATTTGTAGAGGGGTTCTCATCTATTTCGTCCCCTTTGACCAAGTTGACTCAGAAAATAGTGAAGTTTCAATGGTCTGAATCTTGTGAGAAAAGCTTTTAGGAATTGAAAAAGAGGTTGACTACTGCCCCAGTATTGACCTTACCAGAAGGTACTCAAGGTTTTGTTGTGTATTGTGATGCTTCCAGAGTTGGTTTGGGTTGTGTGTTAATGCAAAATAGTAAAGTTATAGCTTATGCCTCTAGACAGCTAAAAGTTCACGAGAAGAATTATCCAACCCATGACCTAGAATTGGTTGTCGTAGTATTTGCTTTGAAAATATGGCACTATTATCTTTATGGTGTTCATGTGTATGTGTTCACTGATCACAAAAGTCTTCAGTATGTGTTTAGTCAGAAAGAGCTTAATCTCAGACATAGGAGGTGGTTAGATTTACTCAAGGATTATGACATGAGTATTCTTTATCACCCAGGTAAGGCTAATGTTTTTGTTGATGCATTGAGCGGAATGTATATGGGTAGTACCGAGGTAGAAAAGAGAGAGCTAGCTAAAGATGTACATAGACTTGCACGATTAAGAGTTCGCCTAATGTATTCCACTGAAGGAGGAGTAGTTGTGATGAACGGAGTTGAATCATCATTAGTGTCTGAAGTTAAAGAGAAACAAGACCAAAACCCTATTTTGCTTGAATTAAAGGCAAATGTTCATAAGCAAAAAGTAATGGCTTTTAAACAAGGGGAGATGGCGTTTTGAGGTATCAAGGTAGGTTGTGTGTACCAAGGGTGGATGAAGTCCAAGAGAGGATCATGGAGGAAGCTCATAGCTCCAGATATTCCATTCATCCAGGTTCCACAAAGATGTATTGTGACTTGAGAGAAGTTTATTGGTGGAATAGTATGAAGAAAGGTATCGCAGAGTTTGTTGCTAATGTCCGAACTGCCAATAAATTACGGTAGAGCATCAAAGGCTCGGTGGTATGGCTCAGAATATAGAGATTCTGGAATGGAAGTGGGAGATGATCAATCTGGACTTCATTACTGGGTTTCCACAGTCTCGCAAGCAACATGATTCTATTTGGGTGATTGTTGATAGAATGACAAAATTAGCCCACTTTTTGCCGGTAAAGACTACTCATTCAGCAGAGGATTATGCCAAATTGTATCTTCAAGAGATGGTTAGACTTCATGGAGTTCCAGTTTCAATTATTTCAGATAGAGGTGCCCAGTTTACTGCACAGTTTTGGAAGTCTTTCCAGAAAGGTTTGGGTTCAAAGGTGAACTTGAGTACTATTTTTCATCCTCAGACAGATGGTCAAGCAGAGCGCACTATTTAGACTCTAAAAGATATGTTGAGGGGCTGTGTGATTGATTTCAAAGGTAACTGGGATGATCACTTACCTCTCATTGAGTTTGCTTATAACAATAATTATAGCATCCAGATGGCTCCGTATGAATCTCTTTATGGGAGAAGATGCAGATCTCCAATTGGATGGTTTGAGGTTGGTGAAGCTGGGTTGATATGACCAGACTTAGTTCATCAAGCTATGGAGAAAGTGAAAGTTATTCAAGAGAGGTTGAAAACAACGCAGAGTCATCAGAAATCTTACACTGATGTTAGTAAAAGGGAGTTAGAGTTTGAGGTAGATGATTGGGTATACTTGAAAGTTTCACCCATGAAGGGTGTTATGAGATTTGGTAATAAGGGAAATCTTAGTCCCCGGTATACTGGCCCTTACAGAATATCCAAAAGGATTGGTAATGTAGCTTATGAGTTTGAGCTACCACAAGAGTTAGCAGCGGTCCATCCGGTATTTCACATTTTCATGTTGAAGAGGTGCGTGGGAGATCCTTCACTTATCATACCAACTGAAGATATTGGTATCAAGGATAGCTTGTCTTATGAGGAGATCCTTGTTTAGATTCTAGACCGTCAGGTTCGCAAGTTGAAGACCAAGGAAGTAGCATCGGCCAAAGTTCTTTGGAGAAATCAATTTATTGAGGAAGCTACTTGGGAAGCTGAGAAGGATATGCAGAAGAGGTATCCACACCTCTTTGAGCCCGGAGAAATTCCAGACCAAGGTACTAATTCTTTTCTTAGTACTCTTTAATTGATATGCTTAATGTGTTAAATTTGTTTGTTAGGTGTTTGAGCTGAATGTTAGATGTTAAACCCTTAGTCTACTTAGAGTGATCTCATTCGAGGACGAATGTTCCCAAGGGGGAGATATTATAACACCTCGCTAAGTGAAAGAGTTAGAATTAGAAAGATTCATTTTTGGAAAGAATGAAAAATCTAGAAATTTGTTTAAGTTATGTTAAGCTTGAGTTTTGGGTCAACTTCAAACGACCATAACTCCTATCTCATGATGAGTTAGGTGTGCTACTAGATACCGTAGGAAATATCTTTGAATTATCTTTCCAATAACGCCACTAAGTTTGCTCAATTCCATGTTCGTATGAGGAAGATATGGCCATTCAAAGTTGGGTTGTCTAGTTAAGGAAAGTCAAAACCGTATTTTAGAAGGGTATTATGGTCTTTTCACTATCCAATTTATTAAATTCATTTTTGGTAACTAAGTTGGGGTCTCAACTGATGGGATTCAGTTTACGCAATTGAAAAGAAGGTAGGGTTTTGAGATAAGAGAAAAGAAGAGGAGAAAGGAGGAGAAGAAACAAGGATTCGTCGCGTTCTTGAAGTTAAGCTCGTTGATTTTTCCAAGGGTTAATCCCTACGAGGTATGTGAGATCACATAGCATTGTGTTAGTTCACCCACGCACCAAACATGATTAAATTCGGCGTATTTGTGTTCTTGAAAGAAAAGTTTATGAGTTCTTGATCAAATTTGTTGAAGTTTCGTTTGAATCTTGATTGTGGAGTTTTTAGAGGATTTCTTGATGTGATTTAATGAGATTTAAGGTTGTTTTTTAGTTGATTCTTGTATATTTTGGTTATGTATTAGAATCTAAGTGTTTGGGGAAGGAACCATTCGAATCTAGACGGTTTAGAGTTGAAAAACGAGCAAGAAAGTTTGGGGATTTTCTGGGGAGGGCTCTGGGGTGCCGCGCCAGCCAGAGCGCCCCACTTTGTGCTCTGTAGTTTGGGCTCTGGGGTGCCGCGCCAGCTAGTGCGCCCCATCCCCAGTTTTGAAGTTTGCCTTCTAGCGCCCCGCTCCACTCAGAAGTGTTTGGAAACTGTTTGCAGAAGTTGCTGGAATACAAGTTTAAACATGCTTTAATACTAGGTGTGAATAGAATGATTCACTTGTTGGTTAAGGTAAGATATCCATGGCTGAAGGAAATACCTAATACTTGGCCACTTCTTGTTAAACATTTGGAAGAGTATACTTCTTTAAATTGTTGCAAGGTGGTGACTTGGAAACTACCGTCTCGGGGAGGATTTTTAAATGTAACACTGATGGGTGTAGCAAAGGGAATCCCGGTCTTAGTGCAGTGACATTTTGTATTAGGAATGATAAAGGTGATATGGTATATGTTGAAGCAAAGAAAATAGGGAAAGCTTCAGCGATCGAAGCTGAAATGAAAGCAGTGAAACTGGGTCTAGAGTACTGTGTTCAAAAGGGTTTTACCATTAACTAATTAAACTAATTCATTGATTACTAAAAAAAATCATAGATGGAGTTTGGGATGTTCCTTGGATTGTTACTATGGATGTGAAAAGCACAAAGGTTTCAATGCACAGTAGAAACGTGGAGGTGATTCACACATTCAGAGAAGGGAATAAACTAGCTGATTTTTTTAACTAACAATGCTTTTCATTTTGCAGGTATAGATACAAAGAGATATTTTCACATACATGAGTTACCAAAAAGAGCACAAGCCATCATTCAATTGGAAAAGAATCAAATCCCAACTTTGAGAATAAAAAAAGATGCAAAACAAAGGTTTTACCACAAATGCACATAATACAAGCAGATACACAGGGCATGACATGAACAACAACAAGGAAACAAATTAAGGACAAGGGTATTACATTACAACAACAAGAAATTAAAATCACTCTTACAGCTCAATAAAGTGTCGAGTACGTTCATTTCTGTTATAAGATCGAGACTAGGGTGCTTACCTCTCTAGATCTGAAATCACATATGGTGGTATTAGCTTCATCGGATCTCATCCCGTGTAAGATCGATGAGATACGGAGGAAGATGATCTAAAATTAATGATGAGCTGAAATGGACGTCTAAACGAATCTTTCCATAGAGTGATTTGTGTGAGGTCGTCTTCATCTTGCAGCTCTATCTCAGATAATATTTTCACTCATCAAGTTGAAGAAGTCTTCCTAGGTGTTGAATCATAGCGTCAGTGAGAGCTTTTGACGTATAAGTGATTTCACTCCGAAATTGGAGGCGTTGAAGATTTCATCTGGTCTAGTGGATGCGGTGAGGACGATCAATTGGCAATCTTTCCATCGGAGAAGATGAAGCTTCATCTGGAGATTTGAGGAAAGTCAACTGACCTTTTTGGGGATTCAATTTCCAAATGAGTTTCACTGCTTTGTTATTTAATTTTGTTGTTTCATTTCTCAGGTTTGGGCCTCTTTTGGGTCTTGACTATATACTTTCTATTTTTTTTTAATTAATAAAACCCACTTTTGAATAAAAAAAACACCTGAGCTTCACTTTTAATCGTACTCACATTTAATATACAACTCCAACATTATTAACCAGTGTTTATTTTTAACACACACGACTCCATTTTTAGCTTAGGTCAACTTTTAACCATGGTAAGTAACATATTTGATCTATGAAAATTGTGTGAAAAAAAATGATCAAGATTATTTTGATAAAAAATTCAGGCCAAATGGAAGATTTGTTATGGTTTTCCCTGATTATCTACCATAATTAGATCTTTCTTGGTGAAAAGGTTTCTTGTTGGAAAAAATATCTTCCCTATTTAGTTAAAATCCTTTCTTGGAAGAGATGTTTTGAATTTTTACAAAATAGAAAATATTTTCTTCTCATGTCACCACACAATAACATCAACAATCCGATTCTTAAAGAGTTTTATGTAGGGGAGATTATTCTCTCAATTCAACCCCAAAAGTTACCTTACGAGGGAAGGACGGTCCAAGTCCATATAGCAAATTACCCGTCCATTCCCTAACCAACGAGGGATTTTAACCCACTCTAACAAAATAAAACCAAAACCCCTTTACCTGTTAAAAATAAATATATCAAAAAAAAAAAAAAAAAAACAATTCACTCAAACACCAAATGGTATACTAAAAAAAACAAGTACATATAACTTAATTCCAGCTGAACATAAAGGCACAATTCAGCACACAACAGAGCAAAAGTATCAGTTTCAACAGTTGAAAAGTTAACTTAAAAGCTACTCAGGTCATTGTTTATTGTTTTTTCCTACAAAACAAGTTCACTTCTTTCCCTTAAATCTTTGAAATTGTTGTGTTCTGCATTGCAATATTCTTCATAGTTGATACTGTCTTCATTCAGGGGAAAATAGACGTCCATAAACATTGAAATGTAGCACCTGCAACATCCATGCCGTTTCGTGGTCATCCTACAAAGACATACAAAAATTTACAATTATACACATGAAGTTGTGACAGTAGTTGAAAAGATCTATCAAATTTAAGGTCTTCTAAGAAGCAGATGAACTCACACGAAGAATGTCCATAAAGGTGTTGTCAAATAGCTGAGGAGGAACTTGGCGTATGAATGCCTCAGATGGCCTGCATTGTGAAGGTTGATCAAACAATAAATCCAAGAGAGATATAGATGATACTTATTAAGAAAATCAAAATTATACATAAAACTTGAGCAGTAAGGACGAGAATGTTTACCCGATGAACTTGAATACTTCTGAAAGACTAAGAAAACATTGTATCACATACATTAGATGCAGCAAACAAGGTTTTTCAGTAAGTTTGTGTACCACTCGGTACAAGACCTGAACTATCGAGTAGAAGCGTTCAGGCGTAGCACAACAATAGGACATTCCCTTCTCTTGCATCAGAATTTTCATAACTATGAGAGTTGCAACCTGTGTGGATGTACAACATTCATTTCATATAAGATGCGAGAAACAACATATCACCATAAACCAGAAAAGTCATTCAGAAACACTATTTATAAAACAAAATGGAAAATCAGGAGTGACAAACATATCACACGTGCTAGAAGGGATGTTTTAGCACTAGGTATACCATGTGGCTTAGATGCATGCAGGGAAGAGTCAGGGGAGCAGAAGGAAGATCATCAAACACCATTCACCAGATAATTACACTGTTTTATGTATATACAGTAGATATTGAATCTCGTTGACTTATTCCTATGTTTACTTTTTTATATTTTGAATGTCTCTTATTAAAATTTGGATTACTCCCATAAACTTTTGAACTTTATTCCAATATTCCAATTTTTCATTCGAAAAATACATGTTTATTCAGGTAATACAGATACATTCTTATGATGAATAACAATAAAACTAAAATACATCATTCTGTGGTTACCTTAGAACCACTCTGAAGAATGTAGATGGAAAGAAACTCATAACTTCAAAGACTAAAATCAGTATATAGCAGGCTAACCTTCCGTGATAGTTCATCGCATAGATCCATGCACTCCAGGCACGAAGGAACCACTTCCGTTTCCAGGAAAAAATGAAGAACCTTTGGTCCATATGGATCATCAAACTGCACCAGCAAACAATATATCAGAATCATGAAGTAGGCACTTCCAAAAAATAGAATAATTCTACAAATGTATGATCAGTGATCAAATTACCAATACAAGATGCCATATATTTTGTTGCGATAAACAATTCAAGAAATGCAGATGATGATCAGCCATATTTATATGCACACTATGTCTGATAAGATACTGTAGATCGAACCTAATCGAGTTTTATAATACAGCCTAGCTATACCTAACATCTTTTCTTTTGGGGATCAATATCAGGATAAACTTAATTCAAATTCTACGACAAAATCAAACCTGAATAACCAAAAAATTGAATTGTACCAGTCTCTTCTAGGGGTTATTACTCATTTTTGTACTTGTTTTGTTTTCCAACTTTAACGAGGAAGAGTAGGAGGAGGGGAGGTAAAAGATGATGGAAAAATAGTATATTTCTTTAGTTCAGACCACTTTATCAAACAATCAGTGATAATTTTGATTAGTCCACCAAAAAGAAAATAAAAACAAGAATAGTTATGCTTGAAAGTGAAAAGTAAGAAAAGTAGCTTATACTTTTCTTATGGATTTATAAGATACATTTGGTCTTTTGATCAAAAATAGGATATTCGAGACAATATAGGAGTGACTTCAGTGGAAGACAAGACGCACTCTGAACATGTGATGAGGAGATGCACGGATGCCCTAGTGGGGGAGTGGCTATGGATGGATTTAGCAGAGGTAGAGGTAGACCAAAAGTGTATTGGGAGAGGTGATTAGACGGGATACGGCACAGTTGCGGGTTATCGAGGACATGACCTCAAATCGGAATGTGTGAAAGATACAAATTAGGGCAGAAGGTTAGTAGGTAGGAGTGCATCCATTCTAGTAGGTAGGAGTGCATTTTCTTGCTGCCTTTACAGGTAGTCGTAGGACTACTCTCATAGTTTCATGTTCTTCTATTTATGTTGCTATCTATGGTTTCATGTAGTTAGATTATAGTGTTATTTTGTTGTAGTACTATTCTGCTTCTATTTGTCGTTATTGTTACAATCTATTGTCTCTTGTACTTCCATTACGTCTATTGTAGACTGTTTTTATTTTGAGCCGAGGGTCCAGCGGAAACAACCTCTCCACCTCACATAGAGGTATGGTCTGCATTTACTCTACCCTCCCCAAACACTACTTTATGGGATTCTCCGGCATATGTAAACAATAAAGTATAATTACTGAACACATCCAATCTTGAAGAGAACTGGAAAAAGTAAATCCATGAAATGAATGTAGTGACAACAGTGAAGAGAGCGTGTGTATATTTGTTCGATGGACGGATACCTTTGCTAGGGCACCGAGAACACCCAAGCTGGTGAGCCTCAAATACTCCAAAGGCTTGTCATCTCCACTAGGCTTGAGAAATGGGTAGAAATAACATGGTATTTTAGCTGCAGAATGAAATTACTAGAAGAGTTAACTGTTTCTCACACAACAGTAAAAACATTTCTTAAAGGCACAAAGTTAGAGTTTGAGGTAAACTAGAGCATTAAAAGGACATATTTCCATCGAAAAGAACTTGCAGGCACATGATCTGCTTTCTCACCGCAAAAATGATAATGAAATCAAATTTATCTTTTTGAAAGACTGAAGACATGAAAAAGAGGACTGAAGAGGGGAGAATTTGTTCTTCCACTCACTTTGAAACCTAGTCACCTGAATCATTCCATATTCGTACAAAAACTTGATTCACTCTTACTAGTCATTTCAATTTTATCATTTCATGAACTGACTTACCTTCTATCAGCTCCTTTCTTGTTTCTGGATTTTTGGCCATAACCTGTAGAATATATCCATAAAGGAATAAGGTGGATACATATAACAAAGTGGCGGAAAATTGGTGTCAAGAAATAAGTAATAACACAATATCCAAACTTGTTGAAAACCTAGTCACAATTGAAAAATCATCTTGTCGAATTAAGAAAACATGGCATGTATGTTTAGCATAGATTCCATTTTGAGAGAATTGAAAAAGCACTATTTCGTTAAAAGGTTCTATACAACTGCCCTTTCTCAATGTAGCATTTGCTTGAAATAGTTTCCAAAATAACTGTTTTGCGCATTTTAAACCAACAAGGGAAAGTACACTTGTTTGATGGGATATTACTAACCTGAAACAAAGCAAGAGCATTACACGCTTGAGTTGACTCCTTCATAGATAGCATTGGGGGTGACAGCTTCCAATACACTGATATGACTTCCTGAAATTCATAAGACAAACATTATTACACATTCACAACTTCTTGCACATCAAAATACGTTCTTTCATCCAGAAACTTTTGCGGCTAGGAACTTCTCTCTCTAAAAAAACTTTGCTTTCACTTCTCTCTAAAACTCTACACACCAATGGTAGCTATGCAAACAGTGGAACCCTTACCTCCGGTCCACCTGCTGCACCCAACGGAAACCACAAAACCTACTATTCATACCCTTCCTGTTTCCTGAAGCGACACTTTGTTCCACTCCTTCCATTTATACTTTAAGCGCGATTGCTATAATATGTACTTCCTCGACCACTTTAAGGCAGAGAAGATCATTGCTTACTCCTCAGTTCTTTCAATATCTACCGAAGAACCCAATACCGACAACAATTCGAAGGGGGATTATGACTCACACAAGCGTGCAAACAATCCCAAAACACAACTCCCTCAAAATCAACCCAAAGTATCCTCCAATTTCGATAGGCAAATACAGAAATCAGACCAAAAAAAAAAACTATTGTCCATCAACAACATCAAGAGCTTAGTTAAAATTGGATTGGTTTGGGTCTTGATCCGTTATATAACTCATGACCTAACTCATTTTGACTCAATCCGTTATATAGTACTTATTTTCTTCTTTAATTTAATATACAGGTTGGGGTCAATGTCAAAACCCCCAACAACCCACCATCGTGGACTTTTGAGAAAGAAAAAATGCGTTCTTTCCAAAAAAAAAAGTTAAAAATATAATTAATTAACTATGACTATATTCTCTCTAATCATCTAACCTTTTAAATTAGATGTCACATAATTTAACATGTATGGTATCAAACATTTTCTCTCCATAACATTTTAAACGTTTAGACGAGAGGTCACAAAATCCTAACACAAACTCTAAAAAATCTAGTTTAAGATTATTCAACAAAATATAAATCCACAAAAATTAAAAGAGGTATACCATCAAAAGCATGTAAACTGCATTGGAGGTGTTCCATAACAATGGAGCTAGATCTTCGCATGTATCTCGCTTCTGAAATATATAACAAAAGTCACCAACTCAGAATCTAACAATTACAAGCACTTTAAGAAGGTACAATAAAAGGAGGAATACTTCGTTTGACCAAACTTTTAAAATCTCCTTATATGAATGCTTTTTGTCCGATATGCTTAGGGAATAAATATATTTAAAGAGTAACAACTTGTGTTTAGCTAATCAATTTTAAAAACACTTTTGTCAATATTAGACCAGCAATTTGTGTTTTACTAAGGTTATGAAGTTTTTTTTTTGGAAAATACATTTTTAGCTTTCGAAAAATACATTTTTAGCTTTCGAAAAATAGTTTTCTACTCAATAATATTTATTTTTTACCTAACAGCTTGATCAAACACGACAATTCTCTAGAATAAGCCCTTTCTTCAATTAAAAAAAAAGCACTTTTGATCAAGGTAGCTTGGCCAGACAAGTAAGTTAATTTTCACTCAAATATTTAAGTTATATGAAAAAAAATTCAAAATGTTTTTTTTTCTTTAGCTTATGATGATAGCTGTATTTAAGGTTAGATAATTTATATTTACTTGGTGCTTGGTTTTGTGTTGGAGAAATTGTTTCAGAGAGGTTCTCTGTGTTGAGACGTAGATTTGATGGAGGAGATTATGGAGAAAAGATGAAAGATCTATTGTTCGTGAAGAAGATGCATCTTCCCGTCTTTGCTGATCATAAACCTGAGACTGTGACCGATGAAAATTGGGATTTCGAGCACCAACAAGTATGTGGATATATAAGACAATGGGTTGAAGATAATGTTCGCAACCATATTGTGAATGAGACACATGCTAGAACATTGTGGGAAAAGTTGGAGACGCTATACGCTTCAAAAACTAGCAATAACAAGTTGTTCTTGCTAAAGCAATTGATGACCTTTAAATACAAGGAGGGCAGTCCTATTCTTGATCACATAAATGATTTTCAAGGTGTTCTTGATCAGCTATCAGGAATGGGTGTTAATTTTGATGATGAAATACAAGGACTTTG